>CM076240.1:33162667-33186667 GCA_038380155.1 Pseudococcus jackbeardsleyi
GAGAGGATTCCAAAAATGTATTAGTTTTTGAAATTTGAGCGATTTTCGACCGAGTTGCGGGCATTTCTCTGCGGCGCCGACCATACATCAACCTTCCGCGCCGGAAAAAAAATCAACTTCCGTTCTAAAGCTCGGAATGGGATGAGAGTTAAACCATTCGTTTGTTCACGATGAGAAGAATCCAAAAATGTCCTAGTTTTCACATTTTGGGCAATTTTTGGCCGAGTTACGGGCGTTTTTCTTCATCAACTAACCAGGCAGCAAAAAAGCTACCTCCCGTCCAAATGCTCGAAATGGGATGGCAAAAAAACCATTCGTTTGTTCATGACGAGAGGATTCCAAAAATGTATTAGTTTTTGCATTTTGAGCAATTTTTGGCCGAGTTACGGGCATTTCTCTGCGGCGGGGCAGCGCCGCGCCGACCATACATCGACCTTCCGACTCAACTTTTGTTCTAATGCTCCAATTTGGATCGTGAAAAAACCATTCGATTCGTCTCGACGAGAGGATTCCAAAAATGTATTAGTTTTTGAAATTTGAGCGATTTTCGACCGAGTTACGGGCATTTCTCTGCGGCGCCGACCATACATCAACCTTCCGCGCCGGAAAAAAATCAACTTCCGTTCTAAAGCTCGGAATGGGATGAGAGTTAAACCATTCGTTTGTTCACGATGAGAAGAATCCAAAAATGTCCTAGTTTTCACATTTTGGGCAATTTTTGGCCGAGTTACGGGCGTTTTTCTTCATCAACTAACCAGGCCGCAAAAAATCTATCTCCCGTCCAAATGCTCGAAAAGGGCTGGCAAAAAAAACAGTCGTTTGTTCATGACGAGAGGATTCCAAAAATGTATTAGTTTTTGCATTTTGAGCAATTTTTGGCCGAGTTACGGGCATTTCTCTGCGGCGGGGCAGCGCCGCGCCGACCATACATCGACCTTCCGACTCAACTTTTGTTCTAATGCTCCAATTTGGATCGTGAAAAAACCATTCGATTCGTCTCGACGAGAGGATTCCAAAAATGTATTAGTTTTTGAAATTTGAGCGATTTTCGACCGAGTTACGGGCATTTCTCTGCGGCGGGGCAGCTCCGCGCCGACCATATATCGACCTTCCGACTCAACTTTTGTTCTAATGCTCCAATTTTATAAGAGTTGGCAATATAGTTACTACTTGCCCAGTGCTAATTAAAACACAATACTCTCGTTACAATCCTTTATTCAAGGCATTCACATTACAACATTACACGTTGACAGTACATTTAACACACGATTACATTTACAATACATTCCAGTAGGTTACTACTTCAATACTCGTTCATCTCTTGAAAACACTATCTGTTCGTGCACTCACCACTGCCGTTTCCCGCGCAGGCGCACTAAACGACAGTGTTGGTGCACGTAGAGGCGCTAATGTCCCCCGCCACATTGCCCCTGGACGTCTTGAAGTTCTGCGGCAAAGGCTTCCATCATTGGCTGGTACAGCCGTGGCGGATCTGCGCCTCCTGCCCCAAGAGTTTGCTGACCTACTACAACGACGTCGCCATATTGAGACTTTTGTTTGCGCACTATTCTTGATCTCGAACTTTCTTGTTATCAATTTTCTGTTTTAATAAGCATTTATCTGCCGAGTCAATATGTGTTGTCGTTGAGCGCTAGTAACGAAAAGAGGTTGCAAAAATAAACAGAGTGTCTCGATATCAAACTGTATTGGATCGTAAATTGCACAAAAAAAACAAAGTATAGAAAAGTAGAAAGAAGAAAATACGAAACAAAAACAAAAACAAAAGGAACTGCATCCAAACAAAAGGAACATAACATAAAATTCAAGGTTACAACAAAACAAAAATAAAAACATCTTCTTGATTCTGTATCTCGTAACTTAAAAATGTAACTATCTATCTGTTCGATTAACCGACTAGACATCGAAAAAAAATGAGAGCGAAGCACGCTACTAAGAAAAACAAAATTACATCTTCTCATAGCAATAACAAAAAAACGACCAACGAATTCGAGACGAAATCGATCAGTAGTCCTCCTTTATCTCGTAATTTAAATAAATTCATCTTCTGAGAGGATCTTCAGCTCGTCTATATTTCGAAGATATTTGTCAAGACGCACGAGATAGGTCCTAATTTGTCTCGTATACAATAATGGTATTCCTTGCTCGACATCGCGGCAGTCTGATTGATCCATTATCTCGTACGCGCTTTTGAATACATAAAATGATTTTCCTTCGGGTGGTTGGTAGCGAAGCACGGCATCAACAAATTCTTTCTTCGAGTTATCTTTTTTGTTTTTTCTGAGAGGTGGTAGGAACACGATCTCGTCTACCTCCTTGTCATATATATTGTTGAATAGGTATTGAATCCACGATTCCATTGGACGTTTCGAGTTTTTAAGAAAAGTGAGGGAGCTCGCCGCGACAACGACCTGCGATCCTATGTACGGAAGTTTTTTGATGTTGGCCACCAGTTCGGGGATGTCCACCACTATCTCGTAGAAGGGGGAGTGCTTGAGCTCCTGCTCCACCCACTTCCCCTTCGCCTGGTAACGAACCATTTGGTACACTATCTCATCGCCGAGCAACGCGTATCCATACATATAGTAGAGGTGTCTGTTGGTTCCGGGCAAGGCGTATTCGTCGATCCTCCCCATGCTGCGATTGGTTGGATTCAACCCGTTTTTGGCCCTCTTAGTTTCATCCTGAATGAATATTATATCTGTTCTGCGGCGGTTTTTTAATCGTAACGCCTCCTGCTTCCACCAATAATCCGACCGTGCATTTTCAGGCCTCAAGGTACGGACCCACTCGCTGTATTCTGGTTTCTCCCTTTTTTCTTTCTTTTGTTCTTTCTCAGCACGTTCCGGGTATAACTTCGACGTGGGTGGTATGGGTGGTGGGATATTAGATGACGTTGATGGACCTTGTTCGAGCGCGTCGCGTCGGATTTGTTCCCGGCGCCGGTTTTCTGCGTCGTCACCATCCTGACGCCGATGTTGATCGCCGGAGGGCTTTTCTGATCTTTTTTCTGTTTCCGATTTTCGATGTTCTGTTTTTTTAACCGCCGACTTGACCTGTGGGTATTTTACGATTAGTTTATGTTGAAGTTTTTTCTCGTTACGAGTGCGATCTTTATCTGTTACCTCGACTTCGCGTCTGTTTGCTTTCTTGATCGTTAGGTCGGGTTTTCCGTCCAATACCGTCTTTTGTACTTTATCTGCTGGCTTTTCTGTTTTCTCCGTTACATCAGGCGACTGGCTCGTTTCGGTATCGATCTGTAAAACATCATCCATGTTTTCATTACTCTCAACATTTTTCTGTTTAGTCTCCTCGGTCTTTTCCACTTTCACACTCTTTTTACACAGCTCGCGGAATTTTTCTTCCTCATCTTTCGTCGGCGATCGAACCTCGTACATCGGTTTCTTATCATATCGTTTTCTCCTAATTGCCGGAACAATTGTGGCCAATTTCCTTACCCGCTTATCATCGTCGCTGTCGTCATTCTGAATCGGGGAACGCGGTACTTGCTGAAGTCGTTTGACCGCGACGTCAGGAACCAGTGAAATTTTCCGTTCTACTTGCTCGTCGACAAATTTGACCCGTTGCGATTTTTTTGGGTCACACCTGGGCGTTGCGTCGTCGAGTTGGGTTTTCTCCCTGATTTTCTGTTGAGCGTCTTGAAACGTGACGACTTCGTCGGTGACCGGAATAAGTGGTTTCTGAATTAGAATACCCGGGGGAGTACGATGTACGGCAACCGGCTCCGAGCTACTAGGCTGAGCCTCAACTGCGAGCGTATCCGCCGGTATCTGCATTACTTCCTCTATTTTCGACGAGACTGTACCCATTTTTTGAGCTACAGCTGCTGACGCTGCTGGCGAACTCATTATCTGCTGTCTTTTTCGCGGTAATTTCAAGTAGATTGGCCATATTCTTTCGTTCACGTTCCAACAATCTTACCGCCGTCTGGTATAGTTCATACGTTTCCTCGTATTTATGGGTCATTATCTCAAGATGTTGCTTTGACGAGAACTCGAAGCGAACTGTTTTCGTGCCGGTAATGAAACGAACGGGGTTGCATATTTTCGGGTTTATCTCTCGCTCGCAGTGACCGCATGTATTTACGCCGATATCCCTTGTTGCGTGACGGAAGCATAATCCATGAAAAACATGGCCACATTCGGCGGCCACGTACTCGTCGATAGGGTTTTCCGGCTCAATCGGCATCGGAGACGGCGTCAGTAGGTGTTCATGACAGCCCAGACACATTAGGACCTTAATCGATGCTTCGTCGCATGGTTTCATCTTCAACGGCGGCGGTGCGTCACTCATATTTCTCGTATAAACACGTCGAACCAATTTTCTGTTGTTAGTCGACAGCTAGGATCTGTTAACGCTTATCTGTTATTTTTCTTAACTCAGCTTCACTTTAACCATAAAATATTCAACAATTTTCTATTTCGAAGCACAATTAAACTCGACAACTTGTTGAACTTTCTCATTATCGGCGATGTGCTGCGACGAACTTGCATTTTACACCGGTTTTTGGCTTTCGACCGAGTGCAAAACACGTAGTTCCAATTGGCACCGATCGCCGCTCCTAGCGCTAGTTACCATTTTTTTTCATTTTTTTCTGTTTTTATTTTCTGTTGATTCGTTCTGCGAACGTCTATTGCCCCAGTTGGGGCTGGTCATCATCGTTCTATTTATTTCTCCCACAATTGATTAATAAATTCTCGTTGAAATTGAGATAATTGTCGGAGCATAATTAAATTCAGCGACTTCGGTTTTTTCTTATTTCTTTTTGTTTGCAGTGGCGGATTTGTCAATCTTCCTCGGCTGGTCTGGTAAGTTTTAGCTTCCGCTTGCATTTTCTCATAGTTCGCCGGTTTAATGGCTACCTGTTGCAACATCTGTTCCAGATGCTGTTCGTCTTCGGCTGTCACCTTCTTTGAATGTTTCCTGACCAGCTGATCGTAATAGGAGTCCGGTACTCGATTATCATCAGTGATTCCAGTGCTTGTCGAGGGAATATTCTCATCACTTTCGATACTATCTGCGATGATGTTCGATGTATCTCGAAGTATATTTCTTTCCACTGCTATCGGTTCTGGATTTTCCGTTCCATCTGCGTTGAAACGTAGGAAGTGTTTAATTTTCTGTTCTATCGTTCGCTTATCAATACTGGATTTACAGCGTGTTTCTGTTTCCAGCATTTCTAATTGGTCACGTGTCAAAAACCGAGTGATATGGCGAATATTTGCTGGCTGTATCTCACCGGAACCGTCAAAATATCTGATCCAGTAGTTATTTTTTCCAGATTTCCCAACGATCGAAAATGGACCTTCTTTTCTTGGTAATAATTTTGCGCAGGTGCCCTTATCAGTACCGGGTTGCTTGTGGTTCGTAATCAGTACCACATCACCAACGTCCAAGATGGTAGGTTCGCCTTGTTTTGTGTTGTATTGATATTCTTCCTCTTGTTGGTGCAGTCGACGTTTTTCTCGAATGTATTCTTCAGTTACTTGACGATCTGTCATCGTCTCTATTTTCTGATTAAGCAGTTCAACCGTGTACACTGCTTTTTTCGCGAGATCGTCAGCTGCGTTGTTCATCGGATCCCATCTGTGACCTCGTGTATGAATAATATCTATTTTCTCTATTTTCTTTTTTAGCTCGGCGATTTCTTCGAACAGTTGGCGATGTTTCACTTCTTTCCGTTCGTGATTTTTCCAGTGTCGTTTTATCCACTGCGGGATTCTGATGGTTATGGCTTCGTAAGTATAGCACGAATCTGTTGCTATTCGCACCTTATTCCAGCCCTTCGCTATCGCTATCTCTAATGCTGTTTTTACTGCTATTATCTCCGCTAGGTTGTTGGTGTTTACAAAATCCGGATGATTCACACGTTCTGATATGTTGAAGTCCGCGTCGTATGCCACGAATATACCCACGCCAGCTACAGGTACCGGACGACCATTATTTGAGCAGGCGCCATCGACTGCTATTCGAATGTAACCATCAGGATCGATGATTAGGCGTTTTTGATCGATACGCCGTGTAAGAAACTCTTCTGTGGTTATCGACGGCATGATTTTTTTTCTCTGTTGCTCACGTAGCTGTATTAAACGATGTCTAAAATTAAATACATGATTCGTATCTGGTAGATGGTTTAGGTATGGATCGATTATACCCCATGCTTCATTCGGTTTGAAGCCTAGGTGGTTCGGGGTGTTGTTGAATTCTTCCTGAATATCGCGTAAGTGTTCGTGCCACCCGAAGTGCTCGTAGTCGGGGTCAAAAGCTCTCGTATTGAGCTTTATTCGCAGCCGCTCCCCCAGTGAACGCATCATTCTTTCCGAGGAATTTATTTCCGGTGTGTACGGGGCAATTCTACATAGCTTAGCGCCGTAGTCATCGATCAGTTCCGCCCATTTGTGCGATTTAAATTGCGGACCATTATCCGAGAGTACACGGCGCACTGTGGTATCGCACGCGGCTATCTCTTCAAATACCTTCTTCATTTTGCCGATCGTCTCGTCGGCGCCTTTATCGTATATCGCGTGTAACCAAATTCTTGATGTAAAAATATCCTTGGCCACGAATACACTATCTGGACCGTCGATGTTAATTATCGGTCCTAGGATATCAACTGCGATGACGTCACCGAGACTATACGCTTGCGTTGTTGAATATTCGAGCGCCTTTTTTATACCATAATACTTATTTATTTTGCATGTAATACAACAGCTAGTAATTACTTTAATATGTTTCAGGGTGTTCGATGCGTAGTAAATTCTCTTGAAAATAAGATCCGTCTTGGTGGCGCCGACATGTCCATATCTCTCATGTAAATGTTTGATGACGTCATGGAACAGCTTGTCGGGTATGACCGGAACTTTTGAACCGTCTTCGTGTTTAAAGTAAAGTATCTTTCTTTCTTCCGGCGTAATGACTATCTCAAATTTTTTCTGTTTCGCTGCCTTTGCAGCTCGCTGCTTCGCGTCGATAAGATGGTCTGGTTGTTCTAACACCTCTATGGTTTTTTCACAGAATCTATCGTTGAGCTGATGTACGTCGAGTTCCTTGAGCATATCGACGAGCATTTCGTACTCGGCTTGATCTGTACCTGGATCGATCGGCGATAACGACGTCCAGTTTCTGTTGTTGTTCACAATCTGTCTGCAGACTCGAAGGTTGTTCAACGTCAGCTCGGTTGGTTGTACCTCATGAAGTACCGATTTTCTGTTGGGTATATCGAAAATCAATCTGAACCCATTCAGCGACGTAATCCATATCGCCGCTTTCCTGTGAGTATTCGCTATACTGACGTATTTTTCGACGATCGATTTTAAATCTTTTCTGACGTGTATGTTTCGACCGTGCAGAAACATGGCTAGCCGTTTTAACGATGACACCAGGGCATGCATCTCTTTATCTGGCGGCGTATATCGAGTCTGCGCATCCTTCAGTACGTGACTCGTATGACATACTATCGCCTGTTGTTCATTCTCAATCTGATACAGTGCCCCATTTACGGCATGTTCACCAACGATGGTCTCCAAGTGAAAATCTAACTCATAATTTGGAGGAGTAAGGTGAAAATCTTTACTAAATTCGTATTCTAGCCGTTCGACTGCTTGGGCTTGGCTCTCTCCCCACTCAAATTTAACATTATCTCTTGTTAAATATACCAACGGCGCCACAATTTCTTGATATTCTGGAATAAATTTACGATAGATTCCAGTCAGGCCGATGAGCTGTTGTATCTGTTTTACCGTAGTCAGCTTGAACACTCCCTTCTTTGTGTGCTTTTCTTTGAACTCGCGTAGATTCTCAATTTTCTTATTCTGTTTTTGTATTTTTCTGTTTGTCAGCTCAAACCCTAAGTGCGACGCGTTTAGTTTGAACAGATCCGTCTTTTCTGCATTCAGCTTCATGCCATTTTGATTTATGGCCGCTAGCACGTCCACGATGTCTCGAACATGTTGTTTGAAATCTCTGTTCCGTATCATGACGTCATCCACGTATCTAGATATACTTGGCCGCCGTGGGAGTATTCTGTTAACGACCTGCATAAATTCGGCCGGCGCCGTGTACAGACCGTAAGGAAGTACGTTAAACTCATATACTTGTCCATTTACTTGGAAGCCTAGATATTTTCTGTATTCTTCTGCGATAACTATCTGCCAAAATCCACAGATGAAATCGAGCGTGGAGAAAAATATGGCATCACCGTTATCGTTAATAATACTCTCCATGTCAGCGGGTTCGTTATAATTTGGCTCCAATTTTTTGTTTAGGTGCCGCGGATTGATACACGGTCGCAGTGTTCCGTTCTTTTTTATCGCTACGACCAGGTCGTTGATGAACTTCGTATCCGACGGCGAAATCTGTCCACACTCGATCATATCGTCGAGTACTACGTCGAATGCCGCTTCAATCAGTTTAGACGGCCGGTAATTTCTCCCTCGATACGCTTCTGTATCTTTCATCTTGAGTTTTACTTTATCTCCTAAATATCTGCCAGCTCGTTGGCTGAACACACTGAGGTGCGGTTCTATCGCCTGGAACGCCCATTCCGCTTCCTCATACGTGATTACTTTCGCCTTCACGAGCTCACAGAGGTTTTTCCATGCTTTTCTTTTTGCGATTTCCGGCGCCTCATCAACGAACGGTTTTTTGGGCTGCGACGCCCAGCTGCCTTCTTGTATGGTTTTGTTTATCTGCTTTACATATTTCTCCGTTGCAGCGATTTTCGTGACCTTGATTTCTTTCTCATATTCTTCTTTACTCAGGAAGCGAAGGGTTCGTTGACCCGATCCATCCGGTGGGTTGCAGCTAGCTGATTTTTCTGCCATTATGGGCTGGATCCCTTTATTGCCCATCGTGCCTCGACCGATTATGCACACTTGATTACAGCCCTTGAGGACGTAGAATGGTACTCTGAACTGGTAATCGTCAAATTTCATAGCTACGACCATTAGACACGGTAACGTATCGCATATTGTGTCATCGGCGAGTGTTATCTGCGCCGGTTCCTTTTGTCTGTAATATCGAACGTAATCACCCATTTCTCTCGCCAGGTAATCTGCGGTTTCCTTAGATATTGCGTTTGGTTCTGCCCCAGTGTCGAGCTGGGTTGGGAAGACTTTATCTCCGACCGTCATCGGGACTACGCACGTATTTTCTGTTGTGTCTGCGAGCTGACGTTCGATATCTGAATCATATTCATCGGTATCGATTCCGTTACCCAAGGTGAGATTTAGCTCGTCTTCGGATTCTGACGACTCTTCTATTATTTTATCGATCTTATTTATAGTTTTCTGTTTTTTGGTTGCGTTTTCCCAGAGTTGATCAGTTATTTGAGTGAATGACGGCTTTTCTGATTTTCGCTTCTTATTATCAGCGGTGAGAAGATCATCAATATCACGTATCGGCGATGGTACTCGATTCCAGTCACCTATCACGTTTTCTCTTAACGACGCACTCTGTGTAACCAGGTACTGCTGTCCGTCGTCTCCTGTGATGACTTCCTGTCGTTCGATATTTTGAGACACCGTCTCAGTTTTCTGTTCTGGTTTCAGGTTCTGATAGCAGCGGTACTGATGGTATTCCTGATTGAGCTGATTGAAGATCACTTCGTGCATATGCGGCGCAAGATAGTACCGCTTATATTTCTCGAGCCAAATAAACATGTTTTCGTGTACCTTCAGGTTTCTATTTTCATCAAGCTCGTACCAGTTTTTGGTGGTGGGATGTTTTCTTAGCACCATCTGCGACGGAGATAGCCAAATATGAACGCCGCGCATATTTTTCAAATGCCAGAACATACGTAGGTATGCTTTATAGCGCTGCATTGACACTCCTTTGTCCTTTTCCTTTGTTGGGGTGATGAGCGGGAACAGAATAAAAATTTTCTCTATTCCCTTCGACTTGAGCACTGTGATCACACGTCTCATATCTGTTTCGACGAGCTGGAACTGTCTACTTGTCTCGTTCATTTCGTATTTACACATCGATAAAATGGCCTGCGGTTTGGTAAATTCCGCCTTTCCTATCTCAGAAATTAACATGTTGACCGGCATCTGTTCCTTTTGATAGGGTTTCGTTCCCGTTGGGAATCCCTGTATGTATCTTGCAATATAGCTCGCTAGCGAGTCACCAATTATCTCAAAATCGTCGAGATTTAAAAATTTATTAGGGTCTTTCGACCCAGTCATACAATTATTGCAAGATATCGTGGAAGAGCGCCGGTCGCTTACGCGTTTTTTGGCTGAGATTCTTCTTCGGTGTCCGAGCCATTTTCTATTGTCACCGTCTCCTTCGTAATCGCTTGAACCTTCTTTGGCAGCGGTGGCTCCGATGATTTCTGGTTATTTTCAGGAAACGTCTTCTGTTCTTTCGAGAACCAGCCCTCCGGGTTTTGATTTTTTTGGCCGGGCTGCTGTGTGTTTTTTCTTGGTCCATCATAGTGTACGTTCTCCCGATATAGTCTTCCTTTTAGTGTATCATGCTCTGTATCTCCTATGCGTTTCGAGATTAATGTGAGTTCGCTAAGTATGTCCATTGGTTTTTTCAGATTTCTCCAATCCACCAGTACATCGAACGGACTCGGTAGCTTCGCGAGTATGAGCCTAATAATTGCGTCGTCATCCATCTCAGTGCAGCGTTCCAGTGTACCGATCCACTTTCTGAGTTTTTGGCCGATATCGCATGCCGTTCCTGACAACGCTTCCTTCGTTCTAAAATATTCTGTGGCTTTTTTCTGACGAGCCTTCGTCCAGAATTTCTCATGAAATGCTTGTTCAACCTCGTAAAAGTCGGTAACTGCAGTCATATTTTCGAGCCAGCTTTTCGCAGCTTCCGTTTTCATCTGTGATTTATATAGCCCTGCTCGATATTCTGATTCCAGATTCTCTTTGACGACCTTTTTGAAAGCTTCCGAGAACCAGTGCGGATGGTACTGATTTTTCTCATCGAATATGATACCCAGGTTGTCCAGCATCAGGTTCGTGACGACCGGTGTCGGGTTTATTACCACGTTGAGTGGCTGCCCGTCACGTATCAGGGCTCCGTTACTCGAACTCGACTGCCTAGTTTTTACCATATCGTAAGTTTCTTTTGAGAATCTCATGACGTCAAGTATATCTGTTTCGTGTCTGTTTAGCTGTTGCTGCACGTCTCTATTCACTGTCTGCTGTTCTAGGTGCAGTTCTGTGACGTTGACCTTCACACCTTTCAGCTCGTCGTGTATTTTCACCATTTTCTGATCGGCTTCCTTGAGACGTTGTTCGATCCTGTCGTGCAGCGAGTTGTACCCATTCGCAATTTTATGTTGGTTGTCGACAGTTATCTCCAGGTTCTCCTTTATTTTCTGCTGTCTAAGGTCAATGGTACGTATCGCTTGTTCATGCGCTTTGAACTGCGTATCCGTCGTTTGCCTTTGTGTCGACCACTGATGCAGCTCATTTACTTTCCTTTGCAGACTTTCAAAATCGGTGAGCTGCCCCATTATCTGTTCTGGTGGCTGCGATGTTTGATGTACACGTAGCAGCTGGTCGACATAATTTTTTGCGCCTTGTGACTGGTTGTCATCGCCTGGAATCGTCGCATCGAGCTTGAGCTTTTCTGAGTCGTGCCTATCCAGTGGTGGCGGCTGAGATGTCTTGCAGTTGCCTGCGTCGCGCCATTCTATCGAGAGTGGCTGGTGATTCGCGGTAATGCTGTCGCGTCGATCATTCGAGATCGGCTGTGATTTCGCGGTGTCGCGCCAACTCGTCGGAGTCGGCTGGTTACTCGGGCGGCGGGTGCCTACGTCATGCCAGCTCATCGGAGTTGGCTGTGTTCTCGCGGTGCAGTACTCTGCGTCACGCCATTCTAACGGGGATGGCTGATGTCTCGCGATGTTTGAATCGATGCCATAACCTATCTGAGGATGATCATTTATCTGTTTTCCAGCGCCGGTCGACGATCCGATACCCAGTGAGCTCCTAAGATTTTCTGAAAGCTGCTGGATTGCGATTTTTTCACGTTCTGAACTGTCTATGGGTACCTTCCCGAACAAGTGACTATTATCTGCGTCGGAACCACTTTCCTCAGGCGTTCTGCGTGGCAGCTTGACCTGGTGGAACGGCGTGAATTCCCACGTATCGAACATCGAATCATTCATCTCCCGAAGGGACCTATCTGCGCTGGAAACTAGATTATTATCAGTACCTACATTTTTACCTGTTTGGTCGAACCATGGTGCACGACTTTCATGCGCGAACTGGCTATCTGTTAATCCCATCTTCGTATTGATATTATTAGGCCATGCATATCGATCTGTTTCTGCCTCGTGGCGATTTTCTGCGGAGCCTCTTCTCGATTTTTTTGCACCATTATCTGTTATTTGGTTCGTAGGCTTTCTTTTCTGATATCTCTCTGTGCTGGTAAACCTCCTAGGTCTGTACGTGGCAGCGATTCTATCTGTTGCCTGTGTTTTTGCAGGCCTATCTCTGTGTTGGCGGTTATTTATCGCCTCGTCATGTCCTGTCTGGGAAGTGACAGGAACTCCATCGGCGTGTTTTTCGGCCATTATCTGTTTAGTTGCTTAAAAATAACACTTCCTAAAAAATATAACTTAAAACTACTAGGTTTAGCACGAAGCCACCCAGTCGTGATACTACCTGCCGGATCGCGACTCGGAACAAAGCACTCGCACAAAACAAAGAAAAAAGTTGCAAAAATTGCACAGTTTTTATTTAATTCGGGCGCCAATATAAGAGTTGGCAATATAGTTACTACTTGCCCAGTGCTAATTAAAACACAATACTCTCGTTACAATCCTTTATTCAAGGCATTCACATTACAACATTACACGTTGACAGTACATTTAACACACGATTACATTTACAATACATTCCAGTAGGTTACTACTTCAATACTCGTTCATCTCTTGAAAACACTATCTGTTCGTGCACTCACCACTGCCGTTTCCCGCGCAGGCGCACTAAACGACAGTGTTGGTGCACGTAGAGGCGCTAATGTCCCCCGCCACAATTTGGATCGTGAAAAAACCATTCGATTCGTCTCGAAGAGAGAATTCCAAAAATGTATTAGTTTTTGAAATTTGAGCGATTTTCGACCGAGTTACGGGCATTTCTCTGCGGCGCGGCGGCGCCGCACCGACCATACATCGACCTTCCGACTCAACTTTTGTTCTAATGCTCCAATTTGGATTGTGAAAAACCCATTCGATTCGTCTCGACGAGAGGATTCCAAAAATGTATTACTTTTTGAAATTTGAGCGATTTTCGACCGAGTTACGGGCATTTCTCTGCGGCGCCGACCATACATCAACCTTCCGCGCCGGAAAAAAATCAACTTTCGTTCTAATGCTCCAATTTTGATCGTGAAAAAACCATTCGATAGTGCTTGAAGAGAGGATTCCGAATCTGTATTACATTTTGCATTTTGAAAAATTCTCGACCGAATAACCAGCATTTTTCTCAATCTGCAATCCGCGAAAATCAATAATATCTCTTACCCAAATGCTCGAAATTAAACGATGAAAAACCATTCGATTGTGCTTGACGAGAGGATTCCGAAAATGTATTAGTTTTTGAAATTTGAGTGATTTCCGGCCTAGTTACGGTCATTTCTCTGCGGCGCCGACCATACATCAACCTTTCGCGCCGGACAAAATATCAACTTTCGTTCTAGTGCTCCAAGTTGGATCGTGAAAACACCAGTCGATTCGTCTCGACGAGAGGATTCCAAAAATGTATTAGTTTTTGAAATTTGAGCGATTTTCGACCGAGTTACGGGCATTTCTCTGCGGCGCCGACCATACATCAACCTTCCGCGCCGGAAAAAAAATCAACTTCCGTTCTAAAGCTCGGAATGGGATGAGAGTTAAACCATTCGTTTGTTCACGATGAGAAGAATCCAAAAATGTCCTAGTTTTCACATTTTGGGCAATTTTTGGCCGAGTTACGGGCGTTTTTCTTCATCAACTAACCCGGCAGCAAAAAAGCTATCTCCCGTCCAAATGCTCGAAATGGGATGGCAAAAAAACCATTCGTTTGTTCATGACGAGAGGATTCCAAAAATGTATTAGTTTTTGCATTTTGAGCAATTTTTGGCCGAGTTACGGGCATTTCTCTGCGGCGGGGCAGCGCCGCGCCGACCATACATCGACCTTCCGACTCAACTTTTGTTCTAATGCTCCAATTTGGATCGTGAAAAAACCATTCGATTCGTCTCGACGAGAGGATTCCAAAAATGTATTAGTTTTTGAAATTTGAGCGATTTTCGACCGAGTTGCGGGCATTTCTCTGCGGCGCCGACCATACATCAACCTTCCGCGCCGGAAAAAAATCAACTTTCGTTCTAATGCTCCAATTTTGATCGTGAAAAAACCATTCGATAGTGCTTGAAGAGAGGATTCCGAATCTGTATTACATTTTGCATTTTGAAAAATTCTCGACCGAATAACCATCATTTTTCTCAATCTGCAATCCGCGAAAATCAATAATATCTCTTACCCAAATGCTCGAAATTAAACGATGAAAAAACCATTCGATTGTGCTTGACGAGAGGATTCCGAAAATGTATTAGTTTTTGAAATTTGAGTGATTTCCGGCCTAGTTACGGTCATTTCTCTGCGGCGCCGACCATACATCAACCTTCCGCGCCGGAAAAAATATCAACTTTCGTTCTATTGCTCCAATTTGGATCGTGAAAAAACCATTCGATTCGTCTCGACGAGAGGATTCCAAAAATGTATTAGTTTTTGAAATTTGAGCGATTTTCGACCGAGTTACGGGCATTTCTCTGCGGCGCCGACCATACATCAACCTTCCGCGCCGGAAAAAATCAACTTCCGTTCTAAAGCTCGGAATGGGATGAGAGTTAAACCATTCGTTTGTTCACGATGAGAAGAATCCAAAAATGTCCTAGTTTTCACATTTTGGGCAATTTTTGGCCGAGTTACGGGCGTTTTTCTTCATCAACTAACCAGGCAGCAAAAAAGCTATCTCCCGTCCAAATGCTCGAAATGGGATGGTAATTAAACCATTCGTTTGTTCACGATGAGAGGAATCCAAAAATGTGTTAGTTTTTGCATTTTGGGCAATTTTTGGCCGAGTTACGGGCATTTCTCTGCGGCGAGGCAGCGCCGCGCCGACCATACATCGACCTTCCGACTCAACTTTTGTTCTAATGCTCCAATTTGGATCGTGAAAAAACCATTCGATTCGTCTCGACGAGAGGATTCCAAAAATGTATTAGTTTTTGAAATTTGAGCGATTTTCGACCGAGTTGCGGGCATTTCTCTGCGGCGCCGACCATACATCAACCTTCCGCGCCGGAAAAAAAATCAACTTCCTTCTAAAGCTCGGAATGGGATGAGAGTTAAACCATTCGTTTGTTCACGATGAGAAGAATCCAAAAATGTCCTAGTTTTCACATTTTGGGCAATTTTTGGCCGAGTTACGGGCGTTTTTCTTCATCAACTAACCAGGCAGCCAAAAAGCTATCTCCCGTCCAAATGCTCGAAATGGGATGGTAAAAAAACCATTCGTTTGTTCATGACGAGAGGATTCCAAAAATGTATTAGTTTTTGCATTTTGAGCAATTTTTGGCCGAGTTACGGGCATTTCTCTGCGGCGAGGCAGCGCCGCGCCGACCATACATCGACCTTCCGACTCAACTTTTGTTCTAATGCTCCAATTTGGATCGTGAAAAAACCATTCGATTCGTCTCGACGAGAGGATTCCAAAAATGTATTAGTTTTTGAAATTTGAGCGATTTTCGACCGAGTTGCGGGCATTTCTCTGCGGCGCCGACCATACATCAACCTTCCGCGCCGGAAAAAAAATCAACTTCCGTTCTAAAGCTCGGAATGGGATGAGAGTTAAACCATTCGTTTGTTCACGATGAGAAGAATCCAAAAATGTCCTAGTTTTCACATTTTGGGCAATTTTTGGCCGAGTTACGGGCGTTTTTCTTCATCAACTAACCAGGCAGCAAAAAAGCTATCTCCCGTCCAAATGCTCGAAATGGGATGGCAAAAAAACCATTCGTTTGTTCATGACGAGAGGATTCCAAAAATGTATTAGTTTTTGCATTTTGAGCAATTTTTGGCCGAGTTACGGGCATTTCTCTGCGGCGGGGCAGCGCCGCGCCGACCATACATCGACCTTCCGACTCAACTTTTGTTCTAATGCTCCAATTTGGATCGTGAAAAAACCATTCGATTCGTCTCGACGAGAGGATTCCAAAAATGTATTAGTTTTTGAAATTTGAGCGATTTTCGACCGAGTTACGGGCATTTCTCTGCGGCGCCGACCATACATCAACCTTCCGCGCCGGAAAAAAATCAACTTTCGTTCTAATGCTCCAATTTTGATCGTGAAAAACCATTCGATAGTGCTTGAAGAGAGGATTCCGAATCTGTATTACATTTTGCATTTTGAAAAATTCTCGACCGAATAACCATCATTTTTCTCAATCTGCAATCCGCGAAAATCAATAATATCTCTTACCCAAATGCTCGAAATTAAACGATGAAAAAACCATTCGATTGTGCTTGACGAGAGGATTCCGAAAATGTATTAGTTTTTGAAATTTGAGTGATTTCCGGCCTAGTTACGGTCATTTCTCTGCGGCGCCGACCATACATCAACCTTCCGCGCCGGAAAAAATATCAACTTTCGTTCTATTGCTCCAATTTGGATCGTGAAAAAACCATTCGATTCGTCTCGACGAGAGGATTCCAAAAATGTATTAGTTTTTGAAATTTGAGCGATTTTCGACCGAGTTACGGGCATTTCTCTGCGGCGCCGACCATACATCAACCTTCCGCGCCGGAAAAAAAATCAACTTCCGTTCTAAAGCTCGGAATGGGATGAGAGTTAAACCATTCGTTTGTTCACGATGAGAAGAATCTAAAATGTCCTAGTTTTCACATTTTGGGCAATTTTTGGCCGAGTTACGGGCGTTTTTCTTCATCAACTAACCAGGCAGCAAAAAAGCTATCTCCCGTCCAAATGCTCGAAATGGGATGGCAAAAAAACCATTCGTTTGTTCATGACGAGAGGATTCCAAAAATGTATTAGTTTTTGCATTTTGAGCAATTTTTGGCCGAGTTACGGGCATTTCTCTGCGGCGGGGCAGCGCCGCGCCGACCATACATCGACCTTCCGACTCAACTTTTGTTCTAATGCTCCAATTTGGATCGTGAAAAAACCATTCGATTCGTCTCGACGAGAGGATTCCAAAAATGTATTAGTTTTTGAAATTGGAGCGATTTTCGACCGAGTTGCGGGCATTTCTCTGCGGCGCCGACCATACATCAACCTTCCGCGCCGGAAAAAAAATCAACTTCCGTTCTAAAGCTCGGAATGGGATGAGAGTTAAACCATTCGTTTGTTCACGATGAGAAGAATCCAAAAATGTCCTAGTTTTCACATTTTGGGCAATTTTTGGCCGAGTTACGGGCGTTTTTCTTCATCAACTAACCAGGCAACAAAAAGCTATCTCCCGTCCAAATGCTCGAAATGGGATGGTAAAAAACCATTCGTTTGTTCATGACGAGAGGATTCCAAAAATGTATTAGTTTTTGCATTTTGAGCAATTTTTGGCCGAGTTACGGGCATTTCTCTGCGGCGAGGCCGCGCCGCGCCGACCATACCTCGACCTTCCGACGCCACTTGTGGTCTAATGCTCCAATTTCGCTAGTGAAAAACCGAGTCGAGTCGTCTCGTCGAGAGGAGTCCAAAAATGTATTAGTTTTTGAAATTTGAGCGATTTCCGACCGAGTTACGGGCATTTCTCTGCGGCGGGGCAGCGCCGCGCCGACCATATATCGACCTTCCGACTCAACTATTGTTCTAAAGCTCCAATTTTGATCGTGAAAAACCATTCGATTCGTCTCGAAGAGAGAATTCCAAAAATGTATTAGTTTTTGAAATTTGAGCGATTTTCGACCGAGTTACGGGCATTTCTCTGCGGCGCCGACCATACATCAACCTTCCGCGCCGGAAAAAAATCAACTTTCGTTCTAATGCTCCAATTTTGATCGTGAAAAAACCATTCGATAGTGCTTGAAGAGAGGATTCCGAATCTGTATTACATTTTGCATTTTGAAAAATTCTCGACCGAATAACCAGCATTTTTCTCAATCTGCAATCCGCGAAAATCAATAATATCTCTTACCCAAATGCTCGAAATTAAACGATGAAAAAACCATTCGATTGTGCTTGACGAGAGGATTCCGAAAATGTATTAGTTTTTGAAATTTGAGTGATTTCCGGCCTAGTTACGGTCATTTCTCTGCGGCGCCGACCATACATCAACCTTTCGCGCCGGAAAAAATATCAACTTTCGTTCTATTGCTCCAATTTGGATCGTGATAAACCATTCGAGTCGTCTCGACGAGAGGAGTCCCAAAATGTATTAGTTTTTGAAATTTGAGCGATTTTCGACCGAGTTACGGGCATTTCTCTGCGGCGCCGACCATACATCAACCTTCCGCGCCGGAAAAAAAATCAACTTCCGTTCTAAAGCTCGGAATGGGATGAGAGTTAAACCATTCGTTTGTTCACGATGAGAAGAATCCAAAAATGTCCTAGTTTTCACATTTTGGGCAATTTTTGGCCGAGTTACGGGCGTTTTTCTTCATCAACTAACCAGGCAGCAAAAAAGCTATCTCCCGTCCAAATGCTCGAAATGGGATGGTAAAAAAACCATTCGTTTGTTCATGACGAGAGGATTCCAAAAATGTATTAGTTTTTGCATTTTGAGCAATTTTTGGCCGAGTTACGGGCATTTCTCTGCGGCGAGGCAGCGCCGCGCCGACCATACATCGACCTTCCGACTCAACTTTTGTTCTAATGCTCCAATTTGGATCGTGAAAAAACCATTCGATTCGTCTCGACGAGAGGATTCCAAAAATGTATTAGTTTTTGAAATTTGAGCGATTTTCGACCGAGTTGCGGGCATTTCTCTGCGGCGCCGACCATACATCAACCTTCCGCGCCGGAAAAAAAATCAACTTCCTTCTAAAGCTCGGAATGGGATGAGAGTTAAACCATTCGTTTGTTCACGATGAGAAGAATCCAAAAATGTCCTAGTTTTCACATTTTGGGCAATTTTTGGCCGAGTTACGGGCGTTTTTCTTCAGCAACTAACCAGGCAGCAAAAAGCTATCTCCCGTCCAAATGCTCGAAATGGGATGGTAAAAAAACCATTCGTTTGTTCATGACGAGAGGATTCCAAAAATGTATTAGTTTTTGCATTTTGAGCAATTTTTGGCCGAGTTACGGGCATTTCTCTGCGGCGAGGCAGCGCCGCGCCGACCATACATCGACCTTCCGACTCAACTTTTGTTCTAATGCTCCAATTTGGATCGTGAAAAAACCATTCGATTCGTCTCGACGAGAGGATTCCAAAAATGTATTAGTTTTTGAAATTTGAGCGATTTTCGACCGAGTTGCGGGCATTTCTCTGCGGCGCCGACCATACATCAACCTTCCGCGCCGGAAAAAAAATCAACTTCCGTTCTAAAGCTCGGAATGGGATGAGAGTTAAACCATTCGTTTGTTCACGATGAGAAGAATCCAAAAATGTCCTAGTTTTCACATTTTGGGCAATTTTTGGCCGAGTTACGGGCGTTTTTATTCCGCCACTAACCCGGCAGCACAACAGCTATCTCCCGTCCAAATGCTCGACATGGGATGGCAAAAAACCATTCGTTTGGTCATGACGAGAGGATTCCAAAAATGTATTAGTTTTTGCATTTTGAGCAATTTTTGGCCGAGTTACGGGCATTTCTCTGCGGCGGGGCAGCGCCGCGCCGACCATACATCGACCTTCCGACTCAACTTTTGTTCTAATGCTCCAATTTGGATCGTGAAAAAACCATTCGATTCGTCTCGACGAGAGGATTCCAAAAATGTATGAGTTTTTGAAATTTGAGCGATTTTCGACCGAGTTACGGGCATTTCTCTGCGGCGCCGACCATACATCAACCTTCCGCGCCGGAAAAAAATCAACTTTCGTTCTAATGCTCCAATTTTGATCGTGAAAAAACCATTCGATAGTGCTTGAAGAGAGGATTCCGAATCTGTATTACATTTTGCATTTTGAAAAATTCTCGACCGAATAACCATCATTTTTCTCAATCTGCAATCCGCGAAAATCAATAATATCTCTTACCCAAATGCTCGAAATTAAACGATGAAAAATCCCTTCGATTGTTCTCGACGAGAGGATTCCGAAAATGTATTAGTTTTTGAAATTTGAGTGATTTCCGGCCTAGTTACGGTCATTTCTCTGCGGCGCCGACCATACATCAACCTTCCGCGCCGGAAAAAATATCAACTTTCGTTCTATTGCTCCAATTTGGATCGTGAAAAAACCATTCGATTCGTCTCGACGAGAGGATTCCAAAAATGTATTAGTTTTTGAAATTTGAGCGATTTTCGACCGAGTTACGGGCATTTCTCTGCGGCGCCGACCATACATCAACCTTCCGCGCCGGAAAAATCAACTTCCGTTCTAAAGCTCGGAATGGGATGAGAGTTAAACCATTCGTTTGTTCACGATGAGAAGAATCCAAAAATGTCCTAGTTTTCACATTTTGGGCAATTTTTGGCCGAGTTACGGGCGTTTTTCTTCATCAACTAACCAGGCAGCAAAAAAGCTATCTCCCGTCCAAATGCTCGAAATGGGATGGCAAAAAAACCATTCGTTTGTTCATGACGAGAGGATTCCAAAAATGTATTAGTTTTTGCATTTTGAGCAATTTTTGGCCGAGTTACGGGCATTTCTCTGCGGCGGGGCAGCGCCGCGCCGACCATACATCGACCTTCCGACTCAACTTTTGTTCTAATGCTCCAATTTGGATCGTGAAAAACCATTCGATTCGTCTCGACGAGAGGATTCCAAAAATGTATTAGTTTTTGAAATTTGAGCGATTTTCGACCGAGTTGCGGGCATTTCTCTGCGGCGCCGACCATACATCAACCTTCCGCGCCGGAAAAAAAATCAACTTCCGTTCTAAAGCTCGGAATGGGATGAGAGTTAAACCATTCGTTTGTTCACGATGAGAAGAATCCAAAAATGTCCTAGTTTTCACATTTTGGGCAATTTTTGGCCGAGTTACGGGCGTTTTTCTTCATCAAATAACAAGGCAGACAAAAAGCTAACTCCCGTCCAAAAGCTCGAAATGGGATTGTAAAAAAAACCATTCGTTTGTTCATGACGAGAGGATTCCAAAAATGTATTAGTTTTTGCATTTTGAGCAATTTTTGGCCGAGTTACGGGCATTTCTCTGCGGCGAGGCAGCGCCGCGCCGACCATACATCGACCTTCCGACTCAACTTTTGTTCTAATGCTCCAATTTGGATCGTGAAAAAACCATTCGATTCGTCTCGACGAGAGGATTCCAAAAATGTATTAGTTTTTGAAATTTGAGCGATTTCCGACCGAGTTACGGGCATTTCTCTGCGGCGGGGCAGCGCCGCGCCGACCATATATCGACCTTCCGACTCAACTTTTGTTCTAATGCTCCAATTTGGATCGTGAAAAAACCATTCGATTCGTCTCGAAGAGAGAATTCCAAAAATGTATTAGTTTTTGAAATTTGAGCGATTTTCGACCGAGTTACGGGCATTTCTCTGCGGCGCCGACCATACATCAACCTTCCGCGCCGGAAAAAAATCAACTTTCGTTCTAATGCTCCAATTTTGATCGTGAAAAAACCATTCGATAGTGCTTGAAGAGAGGATTCCGAATCTGTATTACATTTTGCATTTTGAAAAATTCTCGACCGAATAACCAGCATTTTTCTCAATCTGCAATCCGCGAAAATCAATAATATCTCTTACCCAAATGCTCGAAATTAAACGATGAAAAAACCATTCGATTGTGCTTGACGAGAGGATTCCGAAAATGTATTAGTTTTTGAAATTTGAGTGATTTCCGGCCTAGTTACGGTCATTTCTCTGCGGCGCCGACCATACATCAACCTTTCGCGCCGGAAAAATATCAACTTTCGTTCTATTGCTCCAATTTGGATCGTGAAAAACCATTCGATTCGTCTCGACGAGAGGATTCCAAAAATGTATTAGTTTTTGAAATTTGAGCGATTTTCGACCGAGTTACGGGCATTTCTCTGCGGCGCCGACCATACATCAACCTTCCGCGCCGGAAAAAAAATCAACTTCCGTTCTAAAGCTCGGAATGGGATGAGAGTTAAACCATTCGTTTGTTCACGATGAGAAGAATCCAAAAATGTCCTAGTTTTCACATTTTGGGCAATTTTTGGCCGAGTTACGGGCGTTTTTCTTCATCAACTAACCAGGCAGCAAAAAAGCTATCTCCCGTCCAAATGCTCGAAATGGGATGGCAAAAAACCATTCGTTTGTTCATGACGAGAGGATTCCAAAAATGTATTAGTTTTTGCATTTTGAGCAATTTTTGGCCGAGTTACGGGCATTTCTCTGCGGCGGGGCAGCGCCGCGCCGACCATACATCGACCTTCCGACTCAACTTTTGTTCTAATGCTCCAATTTGGATCGTGAAAAAACCATTCGATTCGTCTCGACGAGAGGATTCCAAAAATGTATTAGTTTTTGAAATTTGAGCGATTTTCGACCGAGTTGCGGGCATTTCTCTGCGGCGCCGACCATACATCAACCTTCCGCGCCGGAAAAAAAATCAACTTCCGTTCTAAAGCTCGGAATGGGATGAGAGTTAAACCATTCGTTTGTTCACGATGAGAAGAATCCAAAAATGTCCTAGTTTTCACATTTTGGGCAATTTTTGGCCGAGTTACGGGCGTTTTTCTTCATCAACTAACCAGGCAGCAAAAAGCTATCTCCCGTCCAAATGCTCGGAATGGGATGAGAGTAAAACCATTCGTTTGTTCATGACGAGAGGATTCCAAAAATGTATTAGTTTTTGCATTTTGAGCAATTTTTGGCCGAGTTACGGGCATTTCTCTGCGGCGAGGCAGCGCCGCGCCGACCATACATCGACCTTCCGACTCAACTTTTGTTCTAATGCTCCAATTTGGATCGTGAAAAAACCATTCGATTCGTCTCGACGAGAGGATTCCAAAAATGTATTAGTTTTTGAAATTTGAGCGATTTCCGACCGAGTTACGGGCATTTCTCTGCGGCGGGGCAGCGCCGCGCCGACCATATATCGACCTTCCGACTCAACTTTTGTTCTAATGCTCCAATTTGGATCGTGAAAAAACCATTCGATTCGTCTCGAAGAGAGAATTCCAAAAATGTATTAGTTTTTGAAATTTGAGCGATTTTCGACCGAGTTACGGGCATTTCTCTGCGGCGCCGACCATACATCAACCTTCCGCGCCGGAAAAAAATCAACTTTCGTTCTAATGCTCCAATTTTGATCGTGAAAAACCATTCGATAGTGCTTGAAGAGAGGATTCCGAATCTGTATTACATTTTGCATTTTGAAAAATTCTCGACCGAATAACCAGCATTTTTCTCAATCTGCAATCCGCGAAAATCAATAATATCTCTTACCCAAATGCTCGAAATTAAACGATGAAAAAACCATTCGATTGTGCTTGACGAGAGGATTCCGAAAATGTATTAGTTTTTGAAATTTGAGTGATTTCCGGCCTAGTTACGGTCATTTCTCTGCGGCGCCGACCATACATCAACCTTTCGCGCCGGAAAAAATATCAACTTTCGTTCTATTGCTCCAATTTGGATCGTGAAAAAACCATTCGATTCGTCTCGACGAGAGGATTCCAAAAATGTATTAGTTTTTGAAATTTGAGCGATTTTCGACCGAGTTACGGGCATTTCTCTGCGGCGCCGACCATACATCAACCTTCCGCGCCGGAAAAAAAATCAACTTCCGTTCTAAAGCTCGGAATGGGATGAGAGTTAAACCATTCGTTTGTTCACGATGAGAAGAATCCAAAAATGTCCTAGTTTTCACATTTTGGGCAATTTTTGGCCGAGTTAC
>CM076240.1:33187167-33216571 GCA_038380155.1 Pseudococcus jackbeardsleyi
CGAGGCAGATATTCGAACAAATTTTGCCAAATATCCTCGGTGAAAAAATGAAAAGGATTTTTATTCTCCAGGGCTAAAATTGTAAGATAGAAATTCGTATATTCCACAGGTCCAAAGGTAAACTTATCGTCACTTATAATGCTGGAAATAATTGACACTAGCGATTTTTCAACGAAATCATTCCTCTGAATTCCCTGCGTTCCAATCAGATGAATGTATCTATAAACAGAATGAGAACCAGGATCGAAAATTAATACTTTGATCAAGCTCCGCAGATACGTAGTTTCGAATTCATAAATTACTTACTTATGAATGCACCAAGTTAAATTTTCTAAAAAATTTTCGCTATTTCTTTGTTGAGCATCTTTCAATAAATTTACCAACATTGACCAATACGTAGACGTGATACTTTTATCAAATTTAAAATCCAGATTAAAAATTACTCCATGTAAATCAGAAAAATGGTTGAAATTACTGCTACCGAGGCTATTTTTTTCGACACATTTTGTTAGATAATTTTTCATTTCATCGCTGGTCATCAATTTTTCACGTGGATACAGAAGTTGAAAAATAAAAATTGGAATCGATGGGTCCGTATTTTGGTAAGTTTTTATCCTAGTTTTTGTCGTTTCTTCGATCTCTTGTAATAGATCGAATGGCTCTAGTAAGGAAATTGCCGCCTGGAATAAAAAATGACAATTAGGTATACCCAATTTTAAATCAAAAGTGTAATGTAAAATTTACCTTGTGCAGTAAGCCAACTTCTGCGAAGCATAGGTGCCGTGATTTACCTTTCATGGCAGCCATCAGCTGTTTAATTTCGTTAATGTAGTTACCCTTCCAATGCTTGAAACTTAGAAATACAATCGATTTTAATAATGTACTCGTTTTAGCAATCATATCGTCATTTTCTCCATCGTCTTGCAAAGCTAAATCCAACTTTGAAATGTATTTTTTCAGAATATCCGAGTTTAATAATGGAACACAATTACGAAAGCAGTCTGTGATGTGACGATAATCGTCGTGATTGTCGCAAGTATCTGAAATATTATCAAGATAATTAATTCATTGTACTTATCAAGTATTAAGAATATTTCTCATAACATGAGACATACTTAAAGATTCGATTAAGAATGGTAAATAATAATTCATCGTGAACAACGACCATATATTGTTTACATCTTTAATAGTTTGAAAAAAACGACTCAAATTTGGCAACAAAAGATCCTTATCCGATTGAAAAATGGATTTTTCAAAGGCATTGATTAATTTCATCATTACAGGCTCGTAACAATTCACGTTTAGTTTTTTCAAGTAACTTAGGCAGTAGCTTATCTCGGTCGCATTCATATTGTTAATATTTGATTCGATTGACGATAACATTTTCTGAAACGATGGAGAATTGCATAGCTGGTAAAAATTCTGTTCTTCATCCGTGAGAATGTAACGGAGGAAGTGAAGTTTTCGCAAATCTGCGAGCTCTATAATTGCTTGATTCAACTGATGGTCAGTTTTTAGAGTTTCGTCGGCGGTGACGATTTGCAATACGTCTTCTAGACTGTAACATGATTTGAGTACATTGATTATTTTATCATCTGTTTCTGAATGAAGTAAATTTCGAGTGAAATTTGACAAGTGCAATGATTCCAATTTGGCGAACGAGTTGGAGAAATCTTCGGCTGGATTTTGATGCAGATCTTTTAATTCAGACGAGAACTTTCGACTGGGAGTTTTCAGATGAACGTAGATACCGAAACAATTCCATTTCTTGGGACAGGAGCTCAAAAATGGAGTTCTTGATGATTTATGTTTGAGAACTTCACCGCAACAGTTCGTTATGAACCGCATATTGGAGTATCATCTCCAAGTTTCTACGACTAGAGGACAACGTGAAAAAGGCATAATTTCAAATACATTTTGCAAAAACTTGAAAATTTTGAAAAAAACGCCGCACCGGCCACCGGCAACATTTGAAGGTTTAAACTTTCATTTTGTTATCATTGATTCCCTTCGAACGACTGATAAGAAAAAATTCAGTGACGCCATATAATAATACGACCGAGAATCGTTCGATTTGGCAGCACTGATATTAAATCCAAATTTGGATCAGAGGTAGCGCTTCTTTGCATGTAATTTTTTGAAATTTTTGAAATTTTTTGAGTCATTAAGGGAAAATTGAAGATCTAACGATCTAACTTCATTTTGATTCGAATTGATGTAGGAAATGTAGGATAGAAAGATGGGAATGGGATAGTTCACGCGCATCGCCTCACAATCCACATTCACGGTCAGTTGAATTCTTGAATTTGGTGGAATTATTGATATTAAACGATTAAACCTTCAAACTTATGAAAAAAATAACAAATAAAAATTTTTTAAAAATGACCAACATCAACATGACGACCCCTGGCTGGCCAGGACCCACTAATTCTAAAAGTGTCTAACTCTTTTGACTTATACCATTATCGTCTAAAAGTGTCAAAGTGCCAATTTGATTTTTTTTCAGGAAAGCCAAAATACGTAACGTAATTTTGCATTGCGCTCATGAAGTTTGTAAATTAAATTTCCATCTCAATTTTTTCAGTTCTGAATTAAAATTAATTAATTTACGTTTTTTCTTTTCTGAATTTTAATTGACGCATAATTCGTACAAATGGTATAAGTCAAAAGAGTTAGACACTTTTAGAATTAGTGGGTCCTGGCCTCCTGGCCAGCCAGGGGTCGTCATGTTGATGTTGATCATTTTTAAAAAATTTTTATTTGTTATTTTTTTCATAAGTTTGAAGGTTTAATCGTTTAATATCAATAATTCCACCAAATTCAAGAATTCAACTGACCGTGAATGTGGATTGTGAGGCGATGCGCGTGAACTATCCCATTCCCATCTTTCTATCCTACATTTCCTACATCAATTCGAATCAAAATGAAGTTAGATCGTTAGATCTTCAATTTTCCCTTAATTTTTTCACAAATTCTAGGTCAAAGGTACATTCCAAACCGCCATTTTAAAAAATTTAAATAATTATACGCGTGACGTGTCATTTTCATTTCACATTTCTCATTTGGTGAATTATTTTTTTTGGAAAAAACATGGATGTGAAAAAAAAAAATGAAATTTGATTCTCACCAACGCAACTTG
The DNA here is from genome assembly GCA_038380155.1 of Pseudococcus jackbeardsleyi. Lineage (NCBI taxonomy): Eukaryota > Metazoa > Arthropoda > Insecta > Hemiptera > Pseudococcidae > Pseudococcus > Pseudococcus jackbeardsleyi. The sequence goes on from CM076240.1 coordinate 33,190,307, forward strand.
AGATCGCAGTGTTATAATATCGAATCTGCTTCTATAATTTTTCGATCCAACATCTCCCACGTTTCAATCGACCCCCTCACGTGATTATAAAAAAAAACCAAAGCAGGATTAAGCCACTGGTGAAAAGCAATAATCGTGAAATGAGCTAGTTTTCAATCACTTTCTGAGTAGGTTCCTGTCTCTGAATAAGCCCTACACAGGGTTGTTTTGTATCAAGCATTTGAAAAGAATTTTAACCCTTTCGCTACCGCACCCTAATTCACGATCTCTCCAGGTGGCCCAAAATTTTTTTTTTGATTTTTGTGTTTATTTAGCCTCTACTAGCTACCTTATGATAGAATAAGGCCGTACCAATGCTGTAAAACCATTTTTGAACTAATTTTCGTAATTTTACATATGTTTTAACCTGATTTTTAGTGAAATTTATAAAGAAATATGACCGCAATTTTTCGAAAATTAACTCACATTTTACTCAAATTGTGTCAGAAAATGTTTATTCTCGTGTTTCAGATGCTGTTATCATAATATTCAATGTTGTAGAACATAAAAACATTGAATTCGCAACTTTCACTTTTTAGAGAAAAAATTGAAAAAAATTGAAAAAAAAATTTTGGCAATATTTTTCAAATTTTTGCCGGTTGTTGGTAACATTGGTTGGGGTCAAAGGTGATAATGGTTGGTTGAGGTGTTGACAGTCCACCACTAAAGATTCAGACCTTTACGACAGCCTGGCACAGAGTTACGAACCATTTAAGCGTTCAGAGTCAGTGTCACAAATGTGTGACTTTGGTCTGTGGGGAAATTTCGCTGCGTCACACATATGTGACCGCGGTAGCGAAAGGGTTAAGAGCTACTCGAGACGGAAAACATTTTTGCCTGTGAAACTTATAAGTAATAAGTACCTAAATAAACGAAATTTGAAAACCAAAAATTTTTATTCTATACACTAAGAAAAATAAAAAAGCTACATTTTTTCAAGAATTTTATCTGAAATTTTCAAGAGCAAATGTTTCAAGTAGTTGCATAAGATTTTTAGGGATGAAGTTTTCAAAATTTTTAGGAAAAAAGAAATTTTAGAAATAAAATTTTTAGCATTTAAAATTCAAGTGTTCAAAAAAATTGAAATACAAGTTTTGGAATTCTTAAAAATGAAATTTCCAGAAATCTTGGAAATGAAATTTCTCGAATTTTTAAGTATGTAATTTTTGGAATTCTGGGGAATAAAATTTCTGGAATATTCAGAATTTTTTGCAATTCCAAGAAAATTTTTCAACATTTAAAGGATTTTTTCAATTTTTAAAATAAAAAGTATAATTTTAAAAATTAAAAAAATTATTTTCTCATAATTGCTTCCAAAAATTTTCAAGAACAATATTTTTCAAGTTTAAGAACAAATTTTCCAATATTTCTTAAAAAAAAAAAAAAAAAAAAGTAGAAACACTTTGTATTATTTTTCTGAATCGTTGTAAATAAAATTTTAAGAAATTAAAGAATGGCTTGTGACTATGAATGTTTTTTCAAGTAGGTACCTACCTATCAAAATTTAACCATTACTGAATAGGTACCTAATCATGCACATCATTTCAAAAAAAAAATAGAGGAAAAAAATTATGCAAATCCTTCATTATCTCAGTTTAATTCAAAATCCAACATTTGTCATGGAAACCCCATCTCATATTCTTCAGCAAATCAGCACTTGAAAATGGCACCGAAATAAGTAGGTTCTTGCACTTTCATTCATCCCCCATCCGCTCGAGCTGAATGACTGCTACACGAGTGAGATCTTAATTCCCACGATATAGCTGTACAGCTCCTTTCATCCCTAAAAATCCGTTCAAACTTTACTTCTCACCGTTTCGCATCTTAAATTTATGGCAAAAAATAAATATAAAAATATGATACAAACAATTATCCGGGACGTTATGTCATCTGAGAAATATTTTGAATGTTGCTAATAGGTGCAGTTATTCATGGTTTTTGGGAATATGATTAGGTCTACGCCCTTCGGAGGGTGAAAAACTGGGGTTGCTAACCCTCCTACAATTTTATCGATTACTTCTAATTCACCCGCTACGTCTACGTACTGTGAAAAAACGGTGTATGACTCCGCTGTACGTTCCATAACAACTGCAAACATCTTCAGCAATGGATTCGTTTTGGTTTTAAATATTTCCTACTTTATTGGATTAATAATTGTACAAGTATAATCCACCTGTTCCTATTGTTGTAAATTCTTTTTTCAAAGTATTTTCTAATGGTTCTATTTGTAATCGATTTTTCACAACGCTGGGCCGAGGAAAGTTCAAGGTATGTGAGTTGTTAATCGATATATATTATATTTTATTTAGCGAGTGAAAAAGTTTCCTAGTTTTTGGTGAAGTTCAAATTTAGAAAATAGATATCTATTTCAATCGTTGCTTTTTATTCGCGAGTTTAAAAATATTCATGTCTTATGAAGTATTGATTGGTAGGTATTTTTTTAAAAAAAGTACTTGGGATATTCTCATGCATCGAATCACCGGTCTTTGCCCCCTTTTTTTTTGTTTTTTGTTTTCATTTCTTATTAATAATGATACTGCAGTAGGTAAAAAAATCAAACTGTTTGTATTTCAATTTGCAGGATAATGGTGCACGCAACTGCAGTTTTGGTAGGAATGAAATTGGACTGAGCTTGAGGTAAGTGTTGATTCATGTCAAATGTTCTTTTTATTTCTTACGAGTTGTTTATTTAAAGCTGACTATTTTTACGATGCAAACTTATTTCAAAACTTGAATCAAAACGTGTCAAATTTCTGTAGGATTAAAAATGAAAATTGGTCATGAAATGAGATTGAAATTCTTTTATACATATTACAAAATATGCTATTGATTTGCATTCTGATAATTTTTACATTTTGAGCAAAACTGTAACTTATATTTAATGAAGTTTTTGAAACAGTTTTAAAAAATTTTGGTACCTACCTAAACCTGCATTTTTGGACCCCCCCCCCCCCCCCCCCCGTATTATGGATAGGTATTCTCAAGCCTCCATCGATCCGGCAGTCGTAAAAATATTTCTAACGCACAAAATTTGATAAACCACTTATTCTGACTCAGTTTTTGCAGGTTTACCTTTTTTTTAAAAGTAGGTACCTAGTAAATTCTTTTCATTTATTATGAAATTCGAATATGAGCCTGGATATAGAAACCAAATCTAAGATCAAAAATTGGTTTTTGAGTTGACACTGGTTTTGGGCCTTACAGAAGGAAGCAGTACGTAGAATCTTATTCAAAAATCAATTTTTGATCCCCAAGAGTGGTTTCTATTTCCAGGTTCTCAAATGTGAATTTTTTCAATCATCTAGAAAAGAATCAGCTTTGAAATATGAGATAATGGAGTGAATTTTGTAACAGTTAGCACCTAAATCTTGTTGCAGAAATTCGGCATTTTCTGTAGGCACATGTAGAATTGTAGAGTGAAGTTTATTTCATGTATACTTTAAAGAGGAAAAACAAGTACCTATTATGTAGGTAGGTTTTTTTTTTGAAAGCTATACAAAGGTATTATCAAAAAAGTGGGTAAAAATTAAAATTTTCAGCTATGACTGGAGAGAAATCGAAAAATACCTACTTGACCTGATTTTTGATGTGAATAGTTTTTTAAAAAATTTTAAAAAATGGATGTAAGTAGGTGAGTACTTATTTTGTTGAACCTGTAAATCTGAGTCATTTTCAAATTTCGACTTCAAAAAGGGCTATTTGCTTCTGGGTTTCTCCTTGGCTACACCCCCTGCTGATCAGAGTTGAACTGAACTGGAGACTAGAGGGCAAATTGTACTCTCCCCAAGTAATATCATTTCGTTTTCAGCTGAAAAAATTGAATTTTATCCAAAAAATTATCAAAATTGATGATTTTTTGAGTTTCAAACTGAAGGGGTGGAAATCCTTGAAAATTTTTGAAATCTTTATTATCTTGACAAAGATGAAGCCAGGCCAGTGCTGCAGGAGTTTTTATGGGAGGGATAATTTAAAGCTTGTCCTCAAATTTTTTATGCGGGATTTTTTTATGTCAATTTTTTTCATTTCTATGGTAACGAGGCAAAAACAAATTGGAAAAAATCTCTCGATCAACTGAGAAATTTGAAAAATTGCATGATTAATGAAAAAGAGTTAGATATTTCATTTAAATGAAAATAAACAAGACATTTTTTTTTGAAAATGTTACATTCGGAAACCAAAAAACGAATATTTTTCTACCAGTTTACCATTCATTTTTAATCAGGTTGAATCACCCTTCACCCCCTCCCTTACCATAAATTTGGCGTTGACTGAGTCAAACTCAAAAATCTGAAAAATTTAAAATTTAAAAAAAATAGAAAATTTATTGAGACAATAAAAAAATATTTGAAAGCCAAAATTTCATCATTTTTTTCAACATTTCAACATCTATCTAGAGAAAGGCTAAGACTTCGTAATTCTCCTCCCCTTCCCTTCCCTTCCCTTCCCTTCCTTTCCTGAAAAAATTCAAATCACAAAATATAATTTTATGAAATACAAATGCTTGCGAACGAAGAAGAACAGAAAATTTTTTAAAAATTCAAAAAATGATTCTTTTGGAAGATCTTAAAAAATATATTTTAGAAAAAAAAAAACCCTAGAAAGACTTGAAAACTGTATTAGGGTATAAAAATTTACCCTCTACAACCCCTCTATGAGCACTTAGATCTTTTGAAAGCAAAAAATTATATGGTTAATAGGTACAGATGTAGGTACATGGCATTTTTTCTTCTTTGTCCCTATATTTAGGTAAATTTTGAACAGGCAAAGAAAATTATTTTCAAAAATTCGTGGCATTCGACTCAAATTTTATATCTTCTGCTTACAAAATAACCACCTTATCCTCATTTCAGATGGATTTTTCACATTCCCACAAACTAACCTCCTTAATACGCCCAATTAAATTAAAACCTCGTCAATAGCGAAAAATTCAACTCTTAATTAAGAAAAACTATAAAAACCGAAATGAGCACCGAAAGCGTATTCGTGTTTGAAATACATTTTTACAGCAAAGATATAGATCAGCGCAGAATCTCTTATAATTCCCATAAATATATTTTTAATTAATTTAATTACTTTTTCGTACGTATGTATAGTTGAGTGTAAATTTACTAGGAACGTTATTTATACAAAAAAAAAAAAAAAAAAAAGAGCAAAAAGGTATAAAACATGATGTCCATTCGGATAATTAAATTAGCAATGAAGAGATAAAATAATGTCTCGTTTTTGATAATGCTAAAAAAAAAGTAGGTAGGTAGTAGGTATCTTGAATGCGGTTGACAAACGTGGATTATTTTTTAAACCTGTATCAGTCATTATTTCAATTGTTACCTATTATGTTGGTCGTAAAATGTTCAAAGTTTGTAAAAAAAGAAACAGCTGTCTTTTTTGCATTTTTTTTTCTAAATAAAAAATTAATTCGACTCAAGTTCTAAAAAAAAAATATCCTCTGAGTGATACCATATGTACCATATGTTGGAAAAATAGCTCTTTTTCTCGATTTTTTTTCTAAAGGTACCTACCTAAGCAAAATCTTGAACTTTAAAATTAATTTATCGGAAAAATTTTGAACTGATTCCCAATTTTTTTTTTTGAAAGGTAAAAAAAATCTATAATGAACCAAAAAAAGTTGGGATCCATTTCTTCGACATTATGGTATAAAATCGTTCACAAAATAATGAGTCTGTTTCACCTGCAACTTCTTCAAAAATCTACCAAGAAGGATGTAGGTATTCCCACTCAAAGTAAAATTTTGGGCCAAAAAAAAATTAATTACAGATATTACATTATAGAATAATTCCATATCCAAAATTTCAGGAACTGAAAATCATTTCTTTTGATTTGGCAAATTTTTGTATTTTCAAAATTACCTCATTGCCTGCCAAAATATAAGATCTAATCAACAAAAAAAAGCTCAAATTTGGTATATACGCTCTTTTCGACCTCCCGGATCGATTGGAAGAGGTTTCAAGATGTTTTGAAACCTTCAGAAAATTTTGAAATTTTCCAACGCAGGAGAAAATCCAATAAAAATGGTCTAATGGGCTGTAGATCTTATAATCGTAAATAACCCATATTTTTGATTAAGTAATTAAATCAATACAATTGAAGCATGCAATTGGCAAAGGGTTTAACTCCAATTTCCGAAATACACTCTTTTTGACTTCCAGTGCTATCACAGTCGGATTTAAAATGTTCTGACTAGAAATTCTGTTTTTGAGATGAGCACTCGAGTTTATTGAAGATCATTAAACATGCAATTGATGACATTTCAACGAAAAAAATTTTTTTACACCAGTTTGCAAAATTTGGGAGTTAGGTCTTTTTTCAGTTGCATGTTTCAATTGTTGTAAACAGTGAAATCTTATTCAAAATCGAAAGAAAAAATATTTTCTACCAATAGGTACTTATGAATTTAAATTCAAAATTTCAAATTTGAGAAAATTTTGCTTCGAATGATCAAAAAGATCCAAAATTTGGGTAATCTACGATTATAGATGCCTAAAGTTCATATAAACCATTTTTATGAGATTTTATCCCATAATGGAAAATTTTAAAATTTTCTGCAGACACCAAAACACCTCAAAACCGCTTCCAATCGATTTGAAAGGTGGAAAATGCGATATAAATCAAATTTATAATTTTTTATTCTTTGAATCAAATTTTTCAGGGCAATTTTGAAATTTCAAAAATTCGCCAAATTTCGAGATATGATCTTAGCATTAAAAATTTTTGGTATGGAATTATTTTATGACGTTCCTATTCCTACCTTTGATTTTTTTGCTTCAGTTCTAAATTTTTCCTAGAGTTGAGATACCTCCCTTGTATCGTACTTATCTTTATGAAAAAAATTCCACGTCTACGCCTATCTATAATTTTTTAGATAAATTAATACAACACTATAATAGGTCAAATCGTTCAAATTTTGAAAAATTTCCACATTAACCTATTTCCACACAAAGGTTCGAAACCCCAACCACACGGAAAATACTCGAAACTAAAAATACCTTCGGGTGAAAAATAATAAAGGAAATTGGTATTTAATGTTATACGTTTGATAATAGCACGATGGCTTTCATGCCTAAAAAAATATATTACAAGCACTCTACTTAACACAGTAGCTTCGTTTAACGTGACTAAAACACACAAATAAAAGCTCGCGAGTCGCAACAGACGTGTATGGTTAAGAATGGTGGAAAAATCGTCGACATTGTGACTCTTCAGACATAATAGAGCTTTTTTGTAGGGTCGCATCTTCAAATTATACGAAATTCAATCACGACAACGCACACGAATCGTAGAAACTTCGCCACAGTAGGGAAAATTCTACATAATTAATTCGAATATTATTTCCACAGGTTTATTGCTGGAAAATGGAATAAAAGGGGGAGCTGAAATAGCGTGGAAAATTTCCAAATCCTGTATCGGAAGCAAGATATTCGATGGAGATTACCACAGACGACCTGGATGGCCTTTGAATCCAAGAATCAGCAATAAAACACGTTCGATGTTCAAGGTACCAATATTTTTAAATATCTTGGCTAAAAATGCGTCAAAGGTTTCATTACGAGATCTCTTTAACGAATGGTAAAAATTGCAATTTTCTATCTTGGCAGTAAATCTCATTCGTGTAGTATCGTTTGGACGATGAAAAACGACTGTTGCAGAACACCACACCCTTATTTTGCATGTTTCATTCGGCAAAATGATTATCCTGAACGTTGAGGGATTATGGTGCCCTCCGGTTGTATGTTGCCACCCTTCGTACTCGAGTATTCTTTTATGCAAAGTAGAGAAGACATTCGGTTCTGCGGTTACCGTGGTCGTTTTAGGACTAAAATGAATCAAAGGATATGGTAAGTACCACGTTAAATTTACGACAAAAATATTTGATTGCTTTGTTTATTTTTTTGTAAGAAAAATTAACCATCGAGCTTCTTTTTTTTTCATTTTTTACTCGCACGTGTGAAAGTGGAACAAAAACGTGTAGGTCTGGGTATGGCGAACTTGCCTACGTGTTTGGAATTTTGAAATTGATCTAGCTCACGTGCGTGTTCGTCTTGGAAAAATATAAAAATTAATTTCAAACCATTAAACGGAACAACAAGAGAAACGCATCTCAAAATATTGTGATTACCCTTATAACCATTTTTTATCTCCAAATAGGTACCTATCTCGAATCTTGCATTATATATCTAATCTGCCTGAACTGAAATCAACCTTCGTGTATTTTTCATCGCGTAAACAATTCATAAAATGTCTTTTGGTATTTCTACCTAACTGAAATTTCGTATTATCATAAATTCGTGCAAGGCAGTTTTTAGAAATTGTTTTCGTGGTTGAAGCCAGATCGTCTGAGAAGTGAATCATTGCGGCTTTCTGAAATTTTATTCGGGGCGTTTTTCATGGTAATGAAAAATTTAGATAGTTTGTGGTTTTGGTGAATGAGATATTTGCCTGGTTCGAAAATGAACGATTTGGTTGTTTTTGAGTCTCGTGAATAGGTATGATTCTGGCCCGAAGATCTGTACAAGTTTAGGGGGAATGGGCTAAAATTTTCGGATAAACCGAAGTTCTGTCTAATCCACAGTTGGGTTTTAGAAGGGAAAAGGAGTAGAAAATTTAATCTTAGAAGTCAAGTTTTTCTCATTCGTTCCAAATTTAACGAAAATCCTGTAAAAGGCTCGAAAAATTTTTGACAAGGGATTCAATTTTTTCGACTGAAAATTCAATTTTTTCATTATTAAGAGGAAATTCTGTTTTAGGAGAGGGAAGGAGTTGAAAATTTTTTAATCTGTGAAGTTGGATTTTTCTCATTGTTTCTTACTCCGAAAGAAATTCTATGAAAAAACACCTCTAAAAAATTGTTTGACATAGATTCGACTTTTTCAAGTGAAATTTCGATTTGGCCATTTTTTAAATAAGCAAGCTGTTTTCTTCTTGTTCATCATTCGGCTCCATCCTGGCTTTGTCAAGCCATTCGGGGTCGTGACGGACCGAGGATCATACATGCTCAATTGCTTACACGTTCCTGATGTTATCAGCAGGGAGCGGATAAAAATGCGGTTAAAATGGGCAAAATATGCGCTTAAATATGCGCTAAAAAACTCCAAAATATGCCCTAAAAACGCAAAAATATGCGATAACGATATGGGTGTCTATTTAAAGGGCGTGAAGAGCTGAACCTAATTCTAACCTTTAAAGGCTGAGAATGGGATAAAAACGATCGATCAAACCATTTATTTAATTAAACGAGTGAAAATTACAAAATTTTGGCAAAATCAGACACAGAGAACGAAGGTTGAAGATCTGGATGAAAAAATATGATTTTTTTTTCAACTTTGAAGTAAAAAAATATTTTTTTTTCAACTTTGAAATAAAGAAAAAATCTTTTTTTTTCAACGCATGTGTGAAAAATATTTTTAAAATGTGTATTTTTCGATTTTTAAAACTGAAATACTAGAAATTACCAAAATATGCGCTAAAAATGAGAAAATGGAGAAAATATGCTCTAAAACAGTAAAATATTCGCTAAAAATGGCCAAAATATGCAAAATAATGCGTTTAGAGGGAAAATATGCAAAATATGCGGTAACAAATATGGCTCATTTTGTTCAGAAAGACTTGAAACGTAAGCTTACATATGCGGCTTCTTACTCAAAACAGAAAAACATGTTTTTACTTTACATTAAAATCCGCTCCCTGGTTATCAGTAGTTTTTTTAAATCGATTTTCCCCATAATTTCCAAGTAACATGGGAAAAAGAAATTTTGGAAAATTTTCAAAGTAATTAGCAAATAACCGGCTTACATTTGGAGGAACATATCAGATTTCAAAAGATATAATAATTTTCTTCATTTTTTCTCGATGATTTCACAAGATAAAAAAAATGAAAGAAATCAGTTAGCTTTTCCAAAACGTTTATATATTTGGAAAATTGTGTTTTTTGGGGAAATGGCTATAAATTCATTGAAATTCTGAAAAGTCGTCAAGTTTTTGTGAAGAATTTCAAGTTAATAGTTTTTCAAAAATTATCGAAAAAGGTCAAAAATAGTAGGTGGAGAAGACCAAAACAAACCAGAGATTATGCAAGGGAAAGATTAAACTGAAAAAATAGAGGAAATTAAAATTCAGTGAAAAAATTGAATGATACGTTATTTCAGCAACGAATAGTTTCAGCCAAGAAAAACTGAAAAATTTCAGATATTCCTGAATTAGTAAAAATGGGTAAATTTCTGCCCCTTTAAACTGGCTTGATATTTTAGTCAAAAATCGTTGGATTTTTTATGATAAAAATTGACTGAAATGAAAAGTAGGTACCTACTTATGAATTTTACCAAAATTTACTGTTTTAGATTCAAAGAGTAGGTACCAAATTTAAAATGTATACCTACCTAAATCGATTAAAATACAAAATTTTTGTTGCAAAATCATATTCAAAAAGCAAAAAAATAGATGCGTTTCCTCTTGGCATTTTTTATGATGAAAAAAATGATTTTCATGAGCTAGCAGAAGTTTTCAAGCCTGAGCATTCTTCTTAGGTGCCCTTTAGGTACTTGGGTGAATATTTTAGTATTTTTTAAAAAAAGATAGTAATTTACAAGAAATAGTAAAAAAAAAATCATTAAAATTCTTTTAACGTGTGTATTCTGAGTTTATGAAAAAACGTTTTCAAAAATTAATTCAAAAATAGAAGTGATTTTCCCGAAAATAAATAGGAAAGTGGAGAAATAGGTAATTCTGGACTCGTGTTCAGCTGCTCGGAATACCTCCATTAAGTGCTCAACATTTTACTCAAGATTGAATTAATTTCTCCTAAAATCCACAATTTTCATTGATTTTTAAAAAAAATTAAGGGGAAAAATGTTGGGAATTTGGTCAAAAAAATCTAGTAAAGGATGTTAATCAAATAGGTACATATTTTGACCATCTAAACACGAATACGAGGTCAGCTTTTACAATCGTAATCTTCTTTTTCCTACAAAGAATATTCTATTTGCTTCAATTTAAATTGAATCTTGGTAATGAGGGGAGTGAACACAATTTTTTTTTTCGGCAATGATCTTATTTTAAAAAATCTTAATTCTGATTTCAAGGGCAGAAGGTCAAGGGAGAAAATTCAAGTTGTTTTCCTTTTTTTGGTCAAATTTGCCAACTTTTCTCATGCGAGATAAATTTTCCAACTTTTTCTACCAGAATTGAGTTAGGGGGGGTGTCCCCAAACCGATCATTTACTACGCCCTTGGGATGGGAGATCTGCCTGTAAAAATTTATTTCCCATTTTTAAGTTCATTTTTAAATCAATGTTTCAAAATACAATTTTTCCCATTCATTTGATGCAGAATGATTAAGTATTTTTCAAAAAAAGTCATCAGCATTGAGCCAGAATGAAAATTCATCAAAAACATAACTAGTTACCAAAGATGAATCTTTTTAAAATTTCAGGTGCCGAAGTTTATTTTTTGAATTTTTCTGAATTTTTGAAAATTTAATTCCTATGACCAATATTTTGTCAACTCCAAATTTTTCTTACGATATGATATGTTCATCTTTTGTGAACTCAATTTTTTTCGAACGATTTTTCAATTTCAACGCAATTTTTTCTTTCTTTAATTTTTTTCAATTTGATAAAATTTTTCTCAGAATTTCAATCAGCTCCAAATTTTTTGAAAAATTGTTTCCAGCTTCAATTTTTTTCGACAAATCATTTTTATCTACTCCCAATTTTAATCTAAACATTTTTTCAATTCAATTTTCTTTTTAATTTGAGAATCGACGAATAAATTTTCGAAAAACCCCTGAGTCTTAGTAAAGATCAGAAAAAAATTGAGTCGGAATCAGTTTTCATAAAAAAATTGAGTTGTTAATAAATTTAAATTTTAGAAAAAAATTGGGGAGTTCGAAAAATTTTACTAAAAAAGTTGGGAGTTGGAAAAATGTTGAGAAAATTTCATACTAGTTGACAATTGACGAAAACATTACGGACTTGGAAAAAATTTCTATCTTGAGAAATTAGACGCATGATTATGAATGAGTGAAAAAAAACACACCACACCCTGTTGCAGCAAACAATCTAGACAGTCGTCCTATAAACTTCATTTTTTGATCTCTCGAATCGTTTGGAAATGAGCATTCAGAAAAATTTAGAATTTTCCAGCATTATTGAAGAAAAAACACATGAAAAAGATCCAAACGACTGCTGAGTCAAATTCACATTTTTCTCCCACGAATAGTTTTTTTTTCAAAACTGGAAAAATAAAAATCTTTAAAAAATTTGAAGATTCCAAATCGGTTCGACACCGTTTTTTCAATCAACTCTAGAATTCTAAAAAATAATATAATCCAAATTTTGACGGTCTACCTTGGTGTAAATTTTCACCACCGAAAATTTTTCGGAGGAAAATGTGGATTTGACCTAAAACAGCAATAAATTTTGGAATATTGTACATATTTTGATCTATATCAATGTTCAGATGGACCATTTTGGGATTTTTTCCAAAACTGGAAAATTTCAAAATTTTTCAAACCCCCAAATCCCTCTTTAGTCGATTTGGAGGATGAAAAAAAAAATTAAAAGTGTTCATTTTTCTGGGCTATTGAATCACTTCAAAGTTTCAAAAATTCTCCAAAACTGAAAAATAAACTCAAATACCTACTTGAAATTTGGTTAGGAGATTCTTTTCGAACCTATTTTTAGTGTGTAATTTTATTTTAGGCCAAAATTACACACACCTACTACCTTTTGGAATACCATCTCCCTCGGTACAATTTCAAATTAAAGGTACTCACCTACACATCCAAACTCCAAATTAGATATCTTAATCTTACAAAAAAAACCCTCACAAAATTTCTTTCCATTACCAAACCTACCTACTCGAATCCGAACCCAAACTCGCCCAATCCCCACAAAAAATCAATTTCGCAGTCTCACCGAATAAAACAATACAATACCCAGGCAAAGGAAAAAAAAACAAATACACGATAATCTTTCGAGTCTTATATTAGATGAATTCTCGTTACTCGGTTGGAATTTCTGTTGTTTGTTGAACCGGGATCAACGAAGGAAAAAAGTTTTTCAATTTTAACAAAGATTAAAAAACAATACAAGGTGGAACCGGGATTAAAAATAATACCGCAAGTTCGGTTCGGGGGTCATCTTTCATACTTACCTCGAAGGAAAAGGAAACCACGTAGACGAGAATTTATTTATAAAAATAGGTAAAAAAAAAAAAAACCAGATAAATTAATTTAACAACGTCAACGGTATCAAACGCTTGTAATGTCGGGGCGTTAGCGTCATAACGAGATGAAACTAGATCAGTAGTGTGCGATTCAAAAGAAAGGAATTTCTGACTGAAAAGAATGACGAAATTTGAACCTGTCCTTTAATCCTTTCAACGAGATGTAAAAATATCTGCACTCGAGCATCCCATCGTCAAACTCGAACCTCTAAATAACCGTTCTATGAATAAAAAAAAGGTCAACTCCCTTGCGAATCGTTCTGTAATATGGTCACTATGATGGAAACTATACCATGATGAGGTTTCTCCAAAAGATATTATAATGCATATTAATTGGCAAATTTCGCCATTTTATGTTCAACCTTAATACTTTTTTTTTTCAAGTTCAACTCGAATAGAATTTTTTATTCGGTGTTTTAATATCGTCAGCATCTTAAATTGTGTACCTAAAATTCAACTACGTTGCGAAATTTTCCACTATGTTTGGTTTAATATTAAATCAAATATAATGAAATTTCTTTTGTAGCCTGAAACAAGTTGTATGGTTGACTGCATCGTGTAATTATCTCACAAAGAATAAAAAACCAACAAATAAATAATAAAAGGTCGTACTGAGAAAATCGAGGAATAATTCGTAGAATTTTTTTTTTAGCAAACCTTGGATAAGTAATTAGGCTTTTCGAAAGAGGTAAAATATCGAACGGTAATAGTCCTTCGGGTACGTTAAAATATTTAAATTCGTAACCAGAATATGGCTAGATTGGAAAAAAAATCTCACATTACTGGTTATTTTTTCGCCGACTGGGCTGTCAAAAAATGAAATATACGGAAAAAATAAACCTAAAATTGGAAATAATCGGTGAAGTGGGATTAATAAAAGAATTACAAGGCGCGAGGTTGTTTTTATATGAAAATGGAGAGTACCTAGTAGCTTCAAAAATGAGGAAACTGTACGAAAAGGGTGGAAGATTAGAAATTTCCAAACGCCACCTACAAACTCGGTTAATCAATACTGTGCCCTAGCTGGCTGCTATTTCTGCCTGCTCCAGCATTCCAGGTTTTCTTCTCTCACCTATAAGGGTGAAACGTCTGTGTGCGAACGATGCTGTCATTTTATAAAATTATTTCATTTTTTTTTACGTTCGCGATAGTGCAATTTTTTCGTCAGTTTGAATAATTCGGATGGGTTTTTCGGTGTAAGTGTTATTAGTAAGGTTAATCCTCAACTATCTCGTTTTCTTTTAATCTTATTAAAGTATCGAATTTCCAACGTTATAAAATTACGTGGTTTTTTTCGACGGTTCAGATTACAAAATAAATTCATCATTTTTTTTTGGTCGTCGAAACTCCTCTGGTTTGGTTTTGGTTCTAGGAATTTGGTAAATTAAATTTAATCGGGTCAACTGAACGGTTCGATGGATTTTTTCGGCAGACAGCGAAATGGAAATTTAAAAATGGTGGAATTTTTTACATTTCTGTAAGATTTCGAATAAATAGATGAATAATATTTTTGAAAGTGCTCAATTATTTTTATTAAAAAAAAAACAAAAAAAAACGCAATAGATGCCAAATTGCCAAATTACCCAAGATCAGCACAAGGTATGTCCTACTTATTTTTTTTAATTTTTTTTTTTCAACTTTTTCAACAGGAAATGAATGTTTTATGAAGTTAATTTCTGAAATGGCAGAATATTCATCAGAAATGAGAAAAAAATGAAAATGCTGCTGAAAGACGACCAAGGACGTTAGAATTTCGGTAAGTAATCAATTCTACTAATTTTTTTATCCATCAAAAGGGAGCTGGTGAGTTAATTCCCAGATTTCGAAAACAATGCGAGTTGATTCCCATTTTTTTTTTTTTTTTTTTTCTAGAAATGTACGAATCGATTCCCACTTTTTCCAGGGGTACATACGAATTGATTCCGAATCTTTTTCAGCCTGTAGCGTTATCCAAAAGATACCAATGGTTTTTTTGTCATTTTATACTCAATTTTGACCAGAATAATGTGTTTTTTTGCTAATTTTTCATATCTCATGAAAATTTTCTGAAATGAGATGTTTCTTAAAACCTTTCTCAAAATTTTCATAAACCTCGAATTTTTTAAAAATTTTGAAGTAATTTAAGATCTGTAAAATATTTCTGAAAAAAATATGAAAAATTGATATAAAAAAATTAAAAAATTAGACTATTTTTCAAAATTTTTACGCTGTGACCTATTTTTAAAAATTTTTAGCCTCTTTTGGTTCCAAAACGGAGAAATTCTCTAAAAATTAGCAAAAATTCAAATTATACCACTTTTCAATCCCAAGTGAGAAATGACACTCCTTCAAGTGTTCGTCGACCTTGGTAAAACAAAATTATAAAAATGTTTTAAACACAAAATTCGTACGTGTGCCTACTTACTTGAAAAGAAAGTGAGAATGAATTCATATAATCTTCGTCCAAAAAAAGGAACCAATTTGTATATTCACTCCCAAAAAAAGGGGAATCAAATTCGATATGTACTTAATCAAAAAAAAAAAAAAAAAATGGGAATCAATTCCCCTATATTTTTACTCAAATTTTTCTTCGGGAATCAACTCACTTAAAGCCCATTAAAAACTATATTCGAAGTCGAATTGTGATGAAATTAATTTTTTTTTTGGAGGGCCAATGAAAGGCAATCCTTGAATATGCTTTTAATTCTCTGTTTGTGACCCTGCCAGAAAAAAGGGACCTAATGAAAAAAAATCGATATCTCATTTCTCACGTTTTTGGTCCAAATAACATCAAATCTGGACCAAACACATAAAAATGAAGACATCGATTTTTTTTTAACACAAGGTCCCTTCTTTACGGCAGGGTCACATCTATCCAAATTACTCTCATTAGCTCCATATTTTTGATTCAGAAATTCCTTTTTTTTATTTTATTTTTTTAATAAAAACAGCATTGAACAAATTGATATTGCGCAAAACTCTAATTGAAATTTTTCACCCCTTCGAGATCCAATTCCCTCAGCACCGAAAATTCTCCACTCTAAAAGCTGTAAATTCCAATAAAATTGAATACTTAATCACACATACCGCACGTGTAATAACTTTCGGGTAGTTCTGGCGATGGTGACATAGTAAAAAGAGAAACTTGGTACGTTCGCCAGCTCGGGCTCATATTCCGACTACATGGAATTGGCAATAAAGTGGAATTTAATTTCAGCCGATTTGTGGCAATGGAAATACCAAGAAGACTTTATTTTACGTCTTGCTCGGAAATCAATAAAGTTCACAGCTATTGGTTTTTATTACCGAAGGTCGAATCTTTAATGGCTCGTAGTAATCAGCGGTGACGATAAATCTGAACCGAACAAATCCACCGTTCACCTTTTTTGTCGAAATTTTCGGGTAATTTTCCATTGATTTATTTTTTTTCCCCCGGCGACGAGTGGTTGGAAAATTACATATGGGGTGCTGAGGTCATTGGTCAAGGAGTTGTAAAAAATATGGATTTTTTTCTTCTTCTTGAGAGGACTTTTTTGTGGAGGGGAGGGGGAGAAAGAGGAAATATTTTTGAAGGCCAATTAGAAATTTTTTTTAAAAAAAAACACACCTCATCTGGAGATAATTCTGTCTTAAAAAATCCTCCAAAAAATAACATTTTTCCCTCGTTAAAATAATTTGAATTTTGGAACTTCCCAGAGTATTTTTTTTTCGGTGAAATATTAATTTCGAATGTATCTTGTTACATGGCACAAGCGTGTAACTCCCAAAAGAAAGCAAACGACAGAATTTTTTTCGCTGCTGTGCTCGATGCACTGTGGCGAAAATAATTAAAAGTGAAAAATGTATAAGGGTTTTGTATGATAATGTCACGCGAGATTAGCCAGATACCACACGCATCACATTTGTATTAAAACGACTCTTTTAATGTAATTTTCAGTCGAATAATAATGAAAAAAGCGGAAAAGCACGACATATTGTAATTTGGCCAATACGAGACATTCAGACAGATAAGTCATGAATTAGATGGTATTTTGCAGCTCAATCGTTGTCAGCGTTTTAATTATCGAGTGAGTATAATTACTACTTAAAGATACCTACTTGCACTTACATCGATGTAATGTGAAGTTCTTTGTTGCGAAAGTGGTATTTTTATAAAGAAATCAGCCAGGGCTGGATTATTGAAATAAACGACCAATGATGACGGTTTATGGCAATTTGGTGCAAATTTTCCACTCGAATAGGTTCTTAAATCAGACTATAAATAAAGATTCGGGTCGAGTGTAATATCGAGCAGTCGATTTTATAATGGAAAATTGATTTGAATATTTTCGTCGTGCTGAGAGACGTAGGTAGGAGGAATTCCAGTTCAGATCGGGTTCGAATTATGTAAAAATAGGATTATTAATTTTATTAGAAGATAGGGATGGTGATTGTTGAAATTTGGTCGAGTTTTAAAATTGAGAGGCGAAAAATTTAATTATAGGGTAATTTTAATCTATATTCGATTGGAAGAAGGTGGTTTAAAATTGTTCGAAGATTATTCGACGAATTTTAAAATTAATCTAATTTTGCATGAAATTTTATTAAGCTTTGGAATTGGAAAATTTGAACATCGATTATTGAAAATTTCAATTTGAAGAACTGAATATTTTTAGTTTCTCAGAGTGTGGGTTTTTGTTCTTAATTTTGTTTCTTGAAAAAATTACAGAAATTTATTTTTATGATATCGGCGAGAGTTTTAAAATTGAATTTTGGAAATAGGGTTAATCAAATGGAAAAAGTGGGGTAATAAAGTCAGCTTGCTCCTTTCCTGAAAATAATAAAAAAAATTGCAGTCACAGTCCCGAGAATTAAGTATGAGGTGTCAGAAAATTTGCAAAGGAATGTAACCTTGAGAAATAATTTTAGCAATGAATTTAAAAAATTAAATTTTGAGGAATAAAATTCATAAAAATATGATTTTAAAAGAAATTTTCCATTTTTTTTCCTCCAGTGGGTTTTTTACTCGTTGTTTCCAAACTCAGGCAAAAGATCATCTTTCCTTATGAGATGAACTAAAAGTCAAGTAAAGAAGTCTCAAAAGTAATCCATGTCTTAGGTTCTCAGATTGATTCTTCCAAATGTTTGACTTTAGCCATGCAGCAACCCAAACTGAACTGAAGCTTGAAAAAGTGCATATTTTCAGAATTGAAGGAGCTAAAAAATTGAAGGTTGGCTTTTTTAGCATTTTTGACTTGCAAAAGGGGCTATATCAAGGTAAAATTCAACCAGTCTGATTTCTAGAGGAAAATTTCTTATGAATTCGATCCTATGAGAATTTTTCTCATTTTCAAAATTAAAGGAGTTGCTATCGAAGAATAAAATTTCGAAAATTCGCAAGTAGGCTTTAAAGTTTTCGATTTAAATGCTGAACAACAAAATACATTTCAGGGAATTTTCAAGGTACTTCAAAATGAGTTAATTAACAACTACGTCCAACTTTGAAATTGAAGATCCTGAGAATTTTTTCAATTTTCGCAGTCTCCAATCTTTTCAATTTGAAGTTGGATAATTATTCTCTTTTGATCAAATTTGTGAGAAAATTCATTCTTTCTTTCTTTTTCAAAATAAGAGGAACAAATTTCTGTTGGGTGGTATACTTGTTTTGAGAGTCACAGTGGCAGGTACATAGTTTGAAAACCTACATATTTAGTGGTTCCAAGCTCGCCCCTTCAATTCTAAAGACTAGCAAATCTTTTTACTCCAGTTAGGTTCGGATTGCTGCATTTTTAAAATAAATATTAGAAATCTTGAACGGAATATTCAAGCTTAACTTACCTCACCTCCGTAGGGGTTTTCAAAATTTTAATTTTTTTCAACTTTCGAAATTTTTCTCATAATATCAATTTTTTTCAACTCCTCCGATAATTTTTTTCCTCCACTAAACTTTCTTCTTCAAAATTTTTTTTCAGCTCCCAAGATTTTTTTTCAATTTCTTTGATTTTTATTTTTGATAAAATTTTCACTTTGGTGAAATCCTATTCTTTGGTCTAAAATTTTTAAAAACTTGATATTCTTCTGACATTAAATTTCTTGAAATGTTTTTCAAGCCAATTTTTTCAATTATTTATCCTAAAAATTTGAGCGCTGGAAAAAATTTTTAGAAAAAAGTTTGAGCTGAGCTTTAAAAAATGGAATTTTGAAAAAATTCAAAAGTGTAACAATTGAACTTTGAAAAATAATTTCGGGAGAAAAAAAATTGAGAGAAAATTTCCAGAGTTAAGAAATGAAAAATATGTGTTTTTTAAAAAAATCAAAATTTTCTACCTACCTGAAAAAAAAATTGAAGGAAAAAATTTATTCCAGATTAGAAAATTTTAGAGTTGAAAAATATTGGGAAAAAAGGAAATTAAAAAATTAAACCATTTTGAGAATATAAAAAAAAATTGGGTTAAAAAATTGTTGTTTTCGGTTTCAAATTTTCAAATAGGTATCTTATTAAGGTTACAAAGTTACGACGCGACATCACGAGACAGTTTGCGAAATTGCGATTCGAGCGAACGATTTACATTTTGTTGTTCATTCCGTGTGAGAATAGACAGACTCCCTCCGGGTCTTCAAAAAAAAAAAATTATTCTACGGCTCATTAGCAATTTTGCCACTTCAGCTACATATTTTCAAAAAAAAAAAAAACGTTTGAAAAATTTCAGCTATCAAAAAATGGAAAAATTATTCAATATTTTTAATTTTGATTAGTCATTTTTTTTTATTTTGTCAAATTTGAGGCTTGATGATTCTTTCCTAAAACCATCATTTTCTTCTCAAAAATTTTTAATTTTGAGAATAATCGGAAAAAATTCATTTTTGGGGGGTGAACTTATTTTACCAGTAAAATTGATTGTAAATTTTGTTTTTAAAATTGTCCCCCTTCCCCTTCATTTTCATTGGCAAATGCTCAGAAAATTTAGTAAGGTGGGGGAAAATTCTCAAGTTTATATTTTAGTCACGTATAAGAGTTTTTTTTTAAAAATTGAGTTCACAATTCTCCCTCATTCTCCCAACTGATTACCACGATTATTTTGCTCCTAAATTAGCTGAGATGAAAACATTTTCATCAGTGGTTTTTCAGCTGTTGAATTTTTGAAAAAAAAAAAAAATATATCCTTACATTTCTTGATCAATAATTTTTCATATATTCTGTGCCATATTGGATACTGAAAGTGAATGTTTCAGATTAAATGAAAATGTCCCTTATTCTCAAAATTGATAATTTACCTTTCTCGTGAGTTCATTGCCTCAATGCCTCAGTCTGGCTACACCTTTTTTTTTTCAATGAGCCAATCATTGCAAATATAAAAAATTTTCAAAATTCTTAGATCAAATCCTGACCCTGAGCACTTTTGCAGTTGTGAGACTTTTCATGAAAACTCGTCATTTCTTTATTTTTCAAGTTCATATAGCTCGAGAATAGTGTAAACATGGAAAATTTTCATAATACTTATTTGAAAGAGGTTAAATTTAGCTTTCAATACGTTTACTTTCTGATTTCGTGTAATTTTCTCATTTTTATGAAAATATCATGACAAAAATATAATAATTTATGAAATTGGCTTGTAATCAAAAAGTAATCATATAATTTGGTAGAATCTATTTTTATTTCGTCATTTTTTGGACGAGTAATTGTAAAAAATTTACAAAATATTGTTTCCTTTTCGATGTTGCCTACATATATTGAAACAATTGGAAAATTTTTGATAAATTATTACAAAACTGTGAAGAGCAGAGAATATTTTATAAATTAGGATACCTACATTTTTAGGAATAGGCAGGTACTAGGTACTTCGACTGTCATTTGTCGATAAGTGTCTGTGAAGGAGGGGGGGGGGGGGGGGGTCCATTTGCATTGATCAAATCTGGTCTCTTTTTTTTTCATCATAAATATTTTGAGTAGAAATGTTGCCTAAACATACTGTTGATTTTTTCGGCGCAAAAAAAATGAAAAATACAATACATTTTTTTGCAAGTATCTTTCTTTTCAATATTCTTTAGGATTTTCAGAGAAAAAAATTCCAAAATCCAAGATAATATTGTTTCAAAGCATTCCCATTTCAAATCCATTATTTACTGCTGGTGATGATAAATATTGACAATGTTCGGTTCTAAAATTGGACTTTCTCTATTGAACCGTCATCATTCTAAGACTCTTCAAATCCAAATCCATAAAAATGAATTTTTTTTAAAAAAAATCAAAAGTTTATATTAAGAGATTGAACATTGAAAAAATACTTTAAAATTTTATTGATTTATTTCTATATGAGTAACACCATAATTTGAACTTCATGTTCAAAACGATCAATATTGTTTCTGATTTTAATTTGATTTTTTTTTCGATATTATTTAACCAAAATAAAAGCTGAATTTGAATAATGGAGTAGATAGTAGATACCTACCTACCTACATTATTGAGGACGATCCTTTGCATTTTTTCTTCTCGAAGATTGTAATCTTTAAAAACAGACATATTTAGGAAGGTAGAAATAAAATATTCAAAAATCTGTTGAATAAAAAATTACGTAAAGTAAGATAAAAGCCACAAAAATATCAAATTTTATGCGATCCTAGACAATTTTTGGACAAATTTATTTTACTTCGACTCCGGTTATCTCTTATTTTTGAAAAATTTATTTTTTCTCATTTTCATTATGTTCTTTAATATTTTGTCATTATTTATCTTATTTTTAATAACTTTTCACACTGTTATCTAATTTTTTTTTTTCATTTTTCGCAGATGAACCCTGATTCGAGCATCCAATTTAGTCGCCAACAAATCCATCCAAAACCTTCAGCTGACCAATAGAACACATCCAATCAACTTACCTAAACCTCCATTTAAAATTGGTAAAGCATTACGTCTTTGTTGGTGTAGATAGAATCTTAGAGAAGTTTTAAAAATTTCGTAGCTACTTTGAAATGTTGTAAGTTGAAGTTAAACATAAAGCAGCAATTACTTTAGAATTGTTTCTTTTTTTTTTTTCAATTCACCGTTTTACAAGAATTTTTAACATACACCATATACTTATAATACCTAGTTTTATATGTATCTATAAAATGGTTGGTAGACTGAAACGTACTTACAGTAGGTTTTCTGCGATGGTATTTTTCATGGCTATAGTAGAAAATGGTATATACTTGATGAGTAAATTTGAGCTGTAATTTATTTTTTTTTCGCGTGGGTATATAAGAGTATTTCATATAGAGTGATGGTTTTTTTTTTACGTACGTATTTGATTATTTGAACATGAACATTTTACTCATTTTTAAATAATTTAAATATTTTTATCAAATCGCCCTTTCGTCCTTTTTCCCTCGCCCCAAAAATCGAAATCACATTTGCATAGATAAAAATTAAAATATCACTTATAATAGGTAGGTAGGTAGCTAGGTACTTACCTTTTAAAATTAGGTAGGTGCTACACATGATTTTTGCTTGATTTACCTAAAAGAAGCATCGTTGAAATAATAAATTAATTAGATCAGAAATAAGGTTTAAAAACTAACGCCTTGCATTATTCTTAAAAAAAAAAAAAAAAAAAAAATGGATAACACATCCAAATTATTATTGAAAATTATGCTTATAAATTTTAATGCAAAATTCAACTTTTTATTCGAGAGTAGATATAATAAAAATTTTAAAACATGCCAACATGCCTTCAGAAATATTTTATCGATGTTCAAAATATAGAACAACTTTAAGGGGTGTTTTAACCTAAATTATATGAAGTATCAATAATGAATTTAAAGAAAAGGGTTCGAACCACTCTTAGTCTTAACGACTCGACAACGTTGAAAAAATGATTAAATTCTGGTTTTACAAACATTTTTCATCCTTGACAGCTCCAGTAATGAGGAAAAAATTGCTATTCTTGAAGAGCGTTTTTTTTTTTCTGTTTTTTCTTTTTTTTTTTGTTGCAAAATTGCGTAACAGCGACAATAGCAAATCGAAGATGAACAGATATTTGGACCCAATTTATTGAGAATTTGTTTTCAAAACTCGACCGCGTTTTTTTTTTATTTCTCAGCTCACTTGCTGTAAAAATTGACTGAAGGTGAAATAATTCGTCTGGAAAAATCTTTAAAACGAATTTTTATAACCGATAAATCGTAGAAAAATGATATTTAGGTTTAATTTACTCGTAATGAATGAATGAAGCGAAATGAAACATGGATAATGAAATTATTGCGAATTTAGTGAGTTTCAATTGAATATTTTTAGTTTCGGAGGATGATTGAAATTTATTAAGAAAAAATGTTGGTTAAAAAAATTACTTTAGAAATGAATTATTTTGGTTGAAGAATCTCAGTCCATTCTTTTTTTTTTTTTCAATGAAATCAAAACCCTAGGGAAATTGTATAATTTGAAATAATTTTGATCAGGAATATGGACTGAGAATTAAAATAATGCTGAGGGCTATTTTTACCTATTTTGATCAGAAAACGAACATACACAGAAAAAGGACCATGTTTTATGATTTTTTAAACTTGTAGAACGATTTTTCCCATTTTTTTCAACCCAACACAAACATTATTTTTAAAGATAGTTACCACAAATTTTCGTAATGAAATAAAAATGGAAAAACCGTTTTTTCTTAAAAATATGAAATGAAAACTAAAAATATAACTTTCCATAATTTCCAATAAATTGTAGACATTAATGAATCGAACCATTCAAAGATACTTCAAGATAATTTCTTCGGCCAAGAGATTGTCAAATTTGTTGGGAACGAGGGGGATAGAAAAAAACAAATCTCAACTGCTTTTTTTTGAGAGCGAATAAAGAATTTCAATTCGAATATTTTTACTTCATTTTGGTGTAAAAATATTCATAACAGCATCATTATTTTAATTCGAATATTTTCAAAATATATTCCATAAAAAATTGAAAGTGATGAGGAAATGAAAGGCGAAGATGCCATGTGATTTTTAAAAATAATTCAACCGATTCTTTCTTTCCATTCTCTCTTGAAATGTTAATCTCGACGATTCAAGTTTCTTTGAATATCCATTCGTTCTAAATTACAAAGAAAATGATTGGATGTTTTTTTTTAAAAAAATCCAAAGATGACACAATTAAAATTGAATTTTTTCAGACTTGACACAATTCAAAATACGTACTTGCAAAGTCTATTATCAATTATTAAAGTTGACTTTTGCCTATTTTTGAAAAATCAACAAATTTTTTGACCTTAAAAATGTTTTTTCTTTTAATAGGTACTTACAAAAAAAAAAAACTACGACCATTTTTTTCCAAATTAGTGCATTACAGACTACAAGGTCCATTAGTCCAATGTCATGAACGTAGCAGAACTAAAACAAATACATTTTAAAAAATTTTTCCCAAATTTAAATATGAGAACATTTAAACACGATATGATTTAAATCACCTACAGCCTAAGGGAAAGAGTGCAAAAAAGTTTGTTTTGTTTTTTATTTTTTAATTCAAATTGCTGCCATAATTTTTCATCTGACTAAATACGAACCCCTGTAGTTTGCAGAGTAGACCACAATTTTTTCTAAACAAAATTCTTAAATGATTTTCAGCTATGGAGTAGATTCGAAAAGAGACTCAATCTTTTTTTAAAAATTCGTTAGCCAGAAATTCCAACCTTTCTCCGCAAGTGCAAATTCCTTTTTTTAAAATCATTCTATGACAATTAAGTTGAGAAAAAAATTGTGGTACCGAAAATTAAATTTACGGCGAATGTATCCGACACCTGTGTTAAGATTTTTCGCTTGATCAATGTTTGAAAAATGAAAAATGATTTTCTTCACGTGTTTTTCATTTAAATTTTTTCGGAATTTTCTCACTTCATTTTTGCCCATTTTCAAATTTTTCAATCATTGTGTTCCAACTTTTTTCAACTTTGGAAAATTTTTCAATTCGAATTTTCATATTTTTCTCTGCTGTTTTATTTTTATTTTCTACTTGACTGAAAATTTTCTCAAAATTTTAAAATTTCAACACAAAAAATTGTCATTCCTTTTCTTGATATTTTCTTCTGATAAGGATAACGATTTTCGAGTTCTGACTTTCTTAATTTTCTCAAATAAGTAGCTCAATTTTTCATTAAGTATTTCAGAATTTACTTACTCAAAAGTGGTGTTTTTTCAACTCTATTTCTATGTTCAATCAAAAAAAATTATCAAAATTACAGTTCAAGCTTAATTCTCCGATTTTTCCAAATATTTTTTTCCCCAGACTTGAATTTTCCATGGATTTTTACAATGCTATTCAACTCAGAATTTTTCTTAATTCGAAAATATGTCAAAATTATTAATTCAACCCTTGAACTTTCAAATCTTATTCAAATCTTGCTCATTTGAAAAATTTTGTTTGGAAAATATTCTAAACATGGAAAAAATTGAAATGAAATATAACCAACTGAATTTACAAAATTTTTCAATTTTATAAAAAGCATGAAAAAATATTTTTAAAAAGTTTCAAAACTCATAGGAGATTATTTTGAGCTTCTAGGTGGCTTGAAGTAATTCTTTTCACGTCAGTTTCTCATCAACTCTGGCGAATTTTCTCTACTTGTAGTATGGAGAAAATAATTTCTTGAATTTTTTCCTCGGTGTAATTAGAACTTCAATTTTTCGCCCTTTTTTTACCTTTGTTTTTCTTTCAGAAGCATATTAAAGAATGAATCTTGAAATATTTTTTTATCAATTTATTGTAAACCAAAAAAAAAAAGAAACAAAAAAAGTATTTTTGATATGAATTTTGCTATAAAAAAATAACCTCTTGGTGGAGATTTTTCAAAAATGGAGAAAAATTAATTTATGAGATTTTTTCAAAATTGAGAAGTAATGACGACCATGCAAATTTTCAGCGTAAAAATATTCATATTTTCACCGTTTTAGAAAAAAATCCTCTCAAAAATAATTTTTTCGAATTTTTCTCACAAAGAATTATAGGAAAAATAGCATGAAGAATGACTTTTCACACATACCCTTAGAAAATGGACCCAAG